>WBZZ01003869.1:17500-60000 GCA_019918135.1 Paulinella micropora | reverse complement strand
GATTTTCATCAAAAGACCCAGAAAGTGGTTGGATTTTGATCAAAATGCCCAGGAAAATTCCGGGCCTTTTGATGGCAACGAGCTCATATGAGGCTGGATTTTCATCAAAAGGCCCAGAAAAATTCCGGGCCTTTTGATGGCAACGAGCTCATATGAGGCAGGATTTTCATCAAAAGGCCCAGAAAGTGGTCGGGGTTGCTTTAGCGGTAGGGGGGGTTGCGAGGGCGAGCGCCCCCCGCTGGCGACCTTTGGTCTGGGGGGGGGGGGGGGGGGGTGTGGCCAGCCATGTCCCGGGCCACAACTTGCGGGAAAATTTTGCGTTTGTGTGTGTGCGAAAGTTTGTTCTAATCATTAGTACAATTTTACATCCCCATATCAAAAGATGGCATGACCCCCGTATCAAAGGATGGCATGCGAGCCAAGAAGGGCCACTCGTTAGAGGATGTTGGTCCTTGGGGAATCGAGGAGAAAGAGTTCAAACGCTGTGCCACGTGTTCGAAAACTGCTTTGAGCCCCGCGTTCAGACGAAGTTCGGCAAAGGTCCAGTACATGCGAGCGTACCGGGTGTGGAGATCAAGCCTGGCTTGGACGATTTCGGGTAGTGCAACAGTCTAGCCACAAACGCGACTACGTTGACCCATGGAGTAAACATGTTTAGCCATTCCGCCGCTGCCGCCTCCTCGAAGACAGGGTCGCCACGCAGTGCCAGTGCCTCCTCTGACCGCACCATCGTCCAGTACGCGTGCTCGTATAGCGGGAAATACGTCAGCGGCATCCCCTTAAGCATGGAAAGCTGTTCAGCGCGCTTGTTAGCCAACGTGCTAGCGGGCACAGGATCATACCAAACGGTTGGTTCGAGGTAGGAGCAAACTATACCAGCCAGATCAGGGACTAGGTAAGGCGCCAGCGCAATTGGGGCAGCGTGCGGCAGAAGCAAGAGCTCTGCGACCTCGCCTGGAGAATTCCAATACCCATTCAGGATGTTAATTTCTAGCATGGATAGCATCCTCTCTCCCGGGCAGGCTGTGGGGTAGTGCATTGTCCCACTGTCGAAAGATCGAAATTCCATGTCCCGTTTGCTAGGGTCTTGTCCGAGTTCAATTGACGCTGGTAGTGCCGCTTGGTCGGGGAACGCGCTCGTCTGCCAGCCAATTCCGCGCGCAAGCGCATCCAGTTCCGCTTGGTCGGACGGTGGTGCCTCCGACCGTCGCGCCAGTGTGTCCAAGGTGAACGGGGCTCGGACGCTGGGTACGGCGGACGGGCTGGTCGTGCGGGCGAACGCGGTGATGAGTGGCTGGCCGGTCAGCCGTCGGCGCTTTGCAATATGGTCGTGTCGGTCGTCTCCTTGTCTGCGCATTTGGGTGGTATTTGGGTCCTTGGATTGTGAGGCTGGTCTGGCAGTCAGTCACGTGTCCTTGCCCAAGGGCACGCGCCCGCTGCCTTTGTGTCCCTGGACGCAGTGATATGGCCGAAATATTATGATACGGACAAAAAGGCAGTGATATGGTACAAAAAGGCAGTAGCTCGGGACAAAAAGGCAATGATATGTGTGGCCTGTATTTGGACCCGGCGCACCAGTGAATTTCTAGAAAACCGTTACTGTCGAACGACTGACACCCTTGTTGGTCTCATTCTTCTCGAGTTAATAAACTCGAGAAGTGAGCAGCCGGAACTAGACTATTGCCAATTTTTTCCTTGGCCGGAATTTACGTGGAATTTTGCGCAAAATTTTCCGTGACGAATTTTACGTGGAATTTTGCGACAGATTTTTTGACTGGCCGAATTTTTATTGAATGTCCTGTCTGGTAGGTACAATCATGCCGTTCCTGTACGAGACTGGGACCCAGCCAAGCTCGCGCAGTTGGCGGAGAACAAGCGCCTCAACCCGCTCTACAAGCAGTTCCTGTTGGATTTGCACGCGGCCGCAACGACAATGGTGGAATGAAGATTAGCTACAGCTACGGAAGCGGCCGCAAAAGTGGCAGGCTCTACGCGGACCGTGGCTACCAGAACGCGTCCAAGGCCCTGCGTAGGCTCTGCCTCGAGGACTGGCACTGGGCGTTCGACATCAAAAATAATGTGCCTTACTTCATCTGGCTCTTGGTCCGCGAGTTGCCGCGCGCTCGTGAACTCCTCGGCGACAAGGTCTCTGCCCTGCAAGAGTACGTCGAACGGCGGGAGGAAGTGCTGGGGCGCGTGCAAAAGGAGCTGGGAGTGGACCGGGAGGGCGCCAAGAACGCTATGCTCAAGATCACGCATGGCGGCAGCAAGTTCGATGACTCTTCGTGCGCCGGCGACTACCCTACCACCCGTGCCTACCAGGCGGCGGTACGGGCCGCGGCCGAGTTCCTGGGCACGTGGTACTACAAGAAGCTATGGAAAGATTGTGAGAAAAAGGGCGACGCGGAGGAGACCTTGCCAGGCCGCTCGACGACCCTCTACGACAAGCTCGGCCGCTTCGTGCACTACCTGGCAACTAGGTATGAGGCGGTGACCATGAGGACTGCCATGCAATTCTTCTGGGACAAGGGCTGCGACATTTGCTGCCTGGTGCACGACTAAGTCATTGTTCGGACCGAGTGGGCAAGCTGTCAGCGGACAAGGGCGAGGTGGTGCGCGAGCTGAACGCCTATATTAGAGAAAACACAGTCTACCCAGGAGTCGAGACGAGCAAGTCGGGTACCAAGTACATGAACGTGGCTGGTAAGCGCGTGGAAGTCTGTGTCCCGGTGCCTCCGACTGATATCGGCTGGTCCGTGCAACAGATGGTCGCTCAGCCCGGTGACCTGGAGTCAGTCCTGCTACCTCTCAGCAGCACCGGCTGTACCAGTACGCGAGTCTGCGTGACTGTCGACGACATGGCCAAGACAGCGAGCGGACGACCCGTGCTGCACCCGCTCTCTTTCGAGAAGCACAGCGTGCAATGCCTCAACGCTTGGACGGGGATGGGCAAGACTTACACCGCCTTCGAGTTCATTTACCGGCTGCGCCGGGAGATCCAGACGCCAGGATCCTGTGGGTCACGGGGCGTCGGACACAGGCTACCAGCGGCGGCGGCGGGCTGCTGCTTCAGTGCCATGCGTGGAAGGCAGCAGAACTGAAGCAGTTTTGTGAAGGGGAACTGGTGCGCCTACCAACTGCCGACAGCAATCCCGCTGTTCTACAAGGCATCATCGACGACACCGTCGTGTACTACGAGAAAGACCAGGACACCGGCTCCTACCGCGACCTGTACGAAGCGAAAATAGTCTTTTGCCAGGTGGAGTCGTTGTGGAAACTACAAAGCAAGGAAAGGGGTGACGGCGGGCTGCCTTTCATTCAGCGATACTCACTCTGCGTGTTGGATGACTTCGTGCTGATCTGCGACCAGACAGTGAGCGAGAAGACCAACCGGGGCAACCTGCGTACCAACAACACTGTTCTGCTCGATGTGTGTGAACGAGCGGAGCGTCTCCTGATCATGGACAAGGACCTGACGGAATGCAGCAGGCTGTACGACTTCCTGTTTTGTAGAAAGGAAGAAAGGGTCGCCTTCAGGCGTGCAAAGTGCGACAAGCTGGAGCAGGCGCAGGCGCAGGTCGAGTTTCATCACTACTCCTACATTCTACCCTCACTGGAGCGCAGGCTAAAGATCGTGCGAGACTACGACACCTGGAAAGCAATTCTAGCGGAAAGCCTCGCGGACAACTCGCAGCGCAGCTGGACGTGCTTCCGCTCACAGTGCGCGCTGGAGGCTACCTACGACGATATGGTCCGGCTCGGCCACACGTTTCCTCATCTCGTGGGCAGCCCAGACGCGCGCAGAGCCTACGACGAGCTGGTGAGGGAAGGCAAGGCCCTGTGGCACCACACGCCCGAGCTGGACGCCAGGGAGCTGTGCAGACAGAACCGGCCGGCCGGCCCTATGGCCGGCTGGACCGAGGAACAGAAGAGCAGGTACGCACACGACAACAAGACCCGCAGCGAGTGGGCAGAAGGAGCGAGGGTGCGCATCATCGACGGCAGGACGGCAGAGAGAACGGAGCAGCGCATGCTGGCGAACATCGATGACTGGCTGTGCTACGAAAACGACTGCAAGTGCGTGGACAATTTGGACGAGAGACATGGCGAAGGCCGCGACACCCGTGGCATTTTCTCTACTTCCGCTGCTATGGTGGCGGTTGACGCGCAAACGCCTTTCCAGCTCGTCATGCTCAACTGTGCGAACAGAGAGCGCGAGGTGGCTGTCACCGGGCCTACCGGCCGGGGCCTGGCACAGATGTTAATGCGAGTGCGGAACCTGGCGGCACCAGCGACTATCCTGGCCTATTTCGGCGACGGCGGGCTAGGTCCAGTGAGGTTCTACGACGAGGCCCTCGCACGGGCAGGGAATGCCTGGCAGCACTGCCAGCTGTTCAAGACGATGCTCCAGAACTTTACACAAAAACAAAATGATATGATTGACCAGGCTGCCAGGAAAGGCAAGGTTTCGGGCTGGGCCCTCGTAGACGGCGCGCGGCGGGTGGGCAAATTTACCGACAGCATCGGCAGGGTGCACAGGTATGAAATCCAGACTTCGCTACAGCTGCGCCTGATAGCCCGTGAGGTCGAGCACCAGAGAGATCTGGGCTATGGCTGCTGGCGGAAGCTGTCTACCGACTTCATCATAACGCTCGACGAAGCCAGGCCGCTGGAAGAGCGGCTGCTGAAACTAGCCTCGCGCGCGGAGAAAGAAGGATGGCACGAAAAAGAAAAAGACGACAACGGCGACGGAGAAAAGGGAGAAGAAAACAAGAAGCCAGCGCAGACAAAAGACGATGTGCTGCTGCGCATGGTGCTGACCCAGCTGGTTGACTGGGAGAGCAGCTCTGTTGGACGCGACGTGTTGTGGCGCCAGGAACAGATGGAGAATTTCAGGGGCATGCATTCTCTGGAGGAGACGCAGAAGCAGGTGGTGGGCGTGCTTGCCCGGTACCCAGGCTTCTCTTACGCTGCAAAGCTCAACACTGTTGAGCTGGCGCGTGATTTCCAGCGGCTCAAGTCCGCCTTGCCCAAGCTCGACTCGCGAGTGGCCGCCCGGAGCGCAATCAAGATCACTGGGCCACAACAAATCCTCGCGACAAAGGAAGATGCAACCAGGCTGTACAAGGTTGCTAAAACCGTCAGCGAGGCGTAGGGCAAAAGCAATTTCAGTGAGCTGGATGTCAGCGCATGTGCCAAAAAGCCAGATGAGTGCGATCATGAGCGAGGCACGCACACAGAGATCCCCAATCAGCTGCTGCAAGAGAAGGACGCGGTATGGCGACGTGCCTGCAACGATTTGTTCTATGCACAGGCAGGGGTCATGTCCAAGGACCCGATAGCGCACGCAAAGGGACACAAGTCGTCACTGGGCAGACTGCAACGCGTGGTGAACAGGTTTGGCTTGTACCTGGCAAAAGACGACGAAAAATCAGAGAGAAAGAGAGAGAAAGGCGGCTCCAAAAAGAGGAAATCCTCTTTCGTGCTCCGCAAGATGAACGGAGGCAAAAAAAAAGGGCCATGTAGCAATGTGCTTTGCCGAACAGTTCCCCGACGGTCTGTACCGAGACCACAGGCCGCCGAAGAAGCAAAAGGTAACCAATGACGCTGACGTCTGAGATTTTTTTTGTAATTATTAAAAAATTGCATCTTCCCGGAAACTATTTTAAAAAAATCAAAACTGATTAATAAAAACAAAAAAAAGGCGCGCGCCTGACAGAGACCACAGAGAGTTGAACTGTGACACATTTTTTCTTGTGCATACTGTTTTTGACTCGTTAGGCTAACATGTCAGACACACAGACTAATAAGGATAATACTGCCCTTTTTTTGGGGCGGGTGCCTGCCGGCTAGACTGGCGGTGGCCGGCCTAGCCATATACAAACCACAGCCCTGGATGCAAGCACTGGCAGCCGGAGTTGCGACTGTCTGGCTGAGCGGCGCCTTGGACAATAAGCAAGCAGGGTTTTTTGGCGGAGAGGCGTGGTGGGCTCAACACAGAAAAACACATGGACTTTTGTGGGCCTCCTATGCAGCCACCGGCCGTGGCGAAATTTTGACAGTTGATGCGGCCCTGGGTGCCTGGGTTGCGACAGAACATGGAAAAAAAAGTTCTGGAACAGACTCTGTATAGAGGCCGATGCAGGTCACGAAACGAAATGGAGCTCCACAAGCAGTTTCGCTCGATAAAATTCTGGCGCGAGTTGCTAGCCTGTCCAAAGATCTGTGTTCCTGTGACCCCGTTCTTGTCGCCCAACAGGTTGTGGCGGGTCTCTACGATGGAGTGCCGACGAGCGAACTCGACGCGCTGGCCGCGTCAACGTGTGCGGCGCTCGCGATTCAGCGCCCGGAGTACGGAGCCTTGGGTGGTCGTCTCCTTGCCTCCGACCACGCAAAGCAGTGCCCGCCGACCTTCAGCGCGGCCATGGAACAGCTTAGGTGGGGCATGGAGCCGGCTTACAGCAGATTCGTGGGACACGCACGCCGGGCAACTAAACCCATTGATTGATGCAGGTCGAGACATGTTGTACGACTACTTCGGCTACTCAACGCTCCTCAAGTCCTATTTGCTCAAAGACAGCCAGGGCCGCGCATGTGAAACTGCGCAGTACATGTGTCGCGTGGCCGTCCACCTGCACCGTCGCGAGTCCAAGGAGCCGCTGAAACAAATCAAAGAAACCTATGACCTCATGTCATTGCAATTTTATACCCACGCGTCACCAACCCTGTTTGGGAGCGGGCTGAAAAGAGCGGCCCAGCTTTCTTCTTGCTTTTTGCTCCCGATTTCTAGTGATTCGTTGAGCGGCATCTATGACACGATCAAAGACGTTGCTCTTATCAGTAAGGGAGGTGGCGGTATTGGTCTGCACCTCGGCTGCGTGAGGGCCAAGGGCTCCTTGATACGCAGCACGGGCGGGCAGTCAGACGGCGTGGTACCCTTGTGCAAAGTTCTGAAAAAGACCGAAAACCAGGCCGGGAAGAGAAAGGGGGCGATCGCAGTCTACCTGCCAGTACACCACCCCGACGTCTTCGAGTGGCTGGACCTCAAAAAGACCACTGGCTCTGAAGAACTGCGAGCCCGAGACTTGTTTCTAGGGCTGACAGTACCAGACTTGTTCATGGAGCGTGTTGAGAATGACGGGGACTGGAGTCTTTTCTGTCCTGACGAGTTGGGTGTGAGTGATTTAGACGCCCTCTACGGCAAGGAGTTCGAGTCTCAGTACACACGGGCCGAGAGGCTGGGCCTGGCGAGACGCGTCGTCAAAGCACGCGAGCTCTGGAGCGCCGTCTGCCGTGCACAGATCGAGTCGGGCGGGGTTCCTTACATTATGTACAAGGACGCGGTGAATACCAAATCGAATCTTTGGGCACGATTCGTTGCAGCAATTTGTGCGCAGAAGCGGTCCAGTACAGCTCGGGCGGCAAGTGTGGCGAGCACAGCGTGTGCAATTTGGCCTCTATCGCGCTGCCCAGGTTCGTGTCGGAGGACCGTAAGTCCCTTAATTTCGAGCTGCTGCGGTCGTGCGTGCGTGTAGCAATCAGAAATCTCGACACTGTCATCGACATTACAGACTATCCCACGGAGGAAGCCAGATGCAGCAACCTTTTGCACCGTCCGGTGGCCCTTGGTGTCAACGGCCTGGCCGACGTGTTTGCTCTGCTCAAGATGCCATGGGATTCAACAGAGGCACAAAAGCTCAATATCAAAATAGCACACGAGCTGTACTATAGTGCGCTCTGGTCCTCTTGTGAGTTGGCGCAGGAGAAGGGGGCTTACAAGAGTTTCGGTGGGTCTCCCGCTAGCCAATGGCTCCTGCAGTTCGATCTGTGGCCCGGCAAGGAGCAGACGGACGACCGCTGGGACTCGCTCCGCCAGCGTATCGCCAAGTATGGGCTACGAAACTTGCAGCTAATTGCCTACATGCCGACTGCCACGACCGCTCAGATCCTGGGCAATTTCGAGTCGTTCGAGCCTCCCCACTCAAACGTCTTTGTGCGCCGTGTGCTCTCTGGCGAGCACGTCGTGTGGAACAAAGACTTGGTGCACGAGCTAGAAGAGCGCGGGCTCTGGAACGACCAGCTCCGCGATAAAATCATTGCCGACGGCGGGATGGGGTGTCAGCCCGGCCTTGTTAGCACAGGCCCGGCGCCTGACCCACAAGTGGACCCGACGCCCGCTCGCCTCGCGTACATCTGGCGCAGGGAGAAGCTAGGCCCTCTGACTACCGACCGAGCCAGCCAACTGTGCCACCTGTTAGGCTATGGCCGGAGCCGGCGCGAGCCGAGCAAAGAGACGCTGGAGGAGCTGGAACGCCTCTTCAAAAAGGTCGACGCCTGTTGGCCCCGAGTGCTAAAGAAGCTGAGAAGAAAAAGAAAAAGAAAAAAAAGAGAAAGATGCTGGCCGCGGGTGTTGTGGCTATTGCTGAAAAAACAAATCTTGTACCCTGTAATCATTAAAAAAGAAAGAAGATGGCGAAGTGGGCCGCGAGTGGCCGGCATGGCGCGGAGCCCAACCACCGTCCGGTCGTGACAATCGACCCCAAGCCGCCCCAGGAGGTGATCGACGCTTTTAACAACACCACGCTTGAGGAGATACGCGCGGGCGAGAAGCCGGTACCGGTCTGGCCGGAACGACTGCCGCTCAAGACCAAGATGAGCGCCGCGGAATGGGTGGACTTGCGGGACAATTTCGTGGCCAGCCTCGCTGACCTGCGGGACCGTTACCGGGACCAGGTGCTCGACCGCATGCACCTTTGTGCGTGCGGCGTGGACCCTGCCCTCCACGAGCCCTCGCCCGTGCTCGCCAAGATCATCTCGGGACGCCGGGGCCACTGGTCGGAATTCCTGACCAAAGAAAACAGTGACGACCACCAGTTTGCACACTTGCTGTACGTGAACAGCGGCCTGGACAAAACAAAGCTGCTCAAGAGAAACAAGGCCTCGGAGTGGAACTTTATCATTGTGGAGCAAGAGGGAGGCGGCCTGCTTTTCCCTGCCAGCTCCGCCGACGTGGTAGGCCGCAAGACCACCACGCTGCGCAAGGTCCTGTTCGGCGACGAAGACAGGTGGATCAAGTCGATCGTGACCAAGACAGAAGGGCCTTTCCCTACGTGCCTGCTGGCCTTCTGTGCGACTCTGCTGAGGCTGCGGCGAGATGTGGAGCAGTTCCTGCCGTTCATCAACGACATGGTAGACGCGGCCAGGCCAGGGCTGAGTTCACGCAGCAGAGACTACACGGACTTTGAAGTCGAGTGGCTGATCTTGGCCTCGGTGAAAGAGGTACAAGACAAATCCAAACAGCCCTCGCGCTGCGTCTGGGGAGAAGACTTTGTTCGCAGGTGGTTCACGGAAGGAGGCAGCTACTTCCGTGACAAGGACGTGAACGCCAGGGGGGCCCTGCAGACCAGCAAAGCGACGATGGCCAACCTCAAGAACAGGCACGTGCTCTACTTGGACCCCTGGTGCGCGTTCTTGGACGAGCTCTACCGGGCCATGCTCGCGGAGGCGGACTGCTTTGAGTCGGCTGAGGCCAAGCGAACCAACGACGGCCCGTTTGCGCCCAGCGAGAGACACCCGCTGTGGGCCCTGCAGTCCTTTCTGCTGCTGTCTATCCTCGCATGGCCGAGCTGTGGAAGTTCAGCGAGTTCTTGCCTGTGGAGGACGACCAGTATATAACGTTTACGGAGAATGGCCGCAAAAAGCACGTCTTGCAGCACCGGGCGGCGAAAAAAGGAGCGGACCCCCGGAGGGACCCGGACGAGCAAAGCGATTACCAAGACTCTATCTATGTCGGCAAGCCCATCTCCTTACCCACGGCCTCGTCGGCCGGGGTGCTGAGAATCTACCGGCACATGATCTACGGCACCGAGAACCACTTTAAGCACAGAGCGAAAATGGCGCCTGATGCCAGCATGCTGCTGAAAGGCGACAGGCCCAAGTCAGATTACCTGAGCTGGACGACGCACCGAGCAGAGATCTTGGCCGAAGAGGACAACCAGCCCATTGCCATGCCGCCTGCCAAGAAGATGAAGGTAGCACCCTCCCGTGGATGAAGTCACTGGCGAACGCCGGCAACAAGAAGAACATCGAACGGCCCAGCCAAGTGATGCCTAACAGCCACGTTTCCGCGGCCATGAAAGGCGGTGGCTTCAAAAACACGTTCGAAGACCTGACACACCTCTACCAAGAGCGCGCCCATAGTGAATTCCGTATTAGCTACCCGCACCTGCTGCGAGCCATCTACGCCAACGTGGCCTGGGAACTTTACGGCAACCAGTCGCTCGTGGCCCGGCCGGTGTTTTTCAGCCGGGTTTTAGGCCACACGCTCGAGTACGAAAACAAAGAAGAAGGGATCGGCAATCAAAACGCAGATGTTTTATGACAAGGTGAAAGTGATGAGCAAGGCAGTGCCCTCACTGCACGAGCCGGACTTGCTCAAGATTGTGCAGGCCATTGTGCAACAGGGCGAAAGGCTGGCCTCGGACTATGCCCGGGTCCTGGGTGACCTGAAATACGTAATCCCGCCTAGGCTCACGCAGCTGCCCCGCGAGACCAGAGCCGAACGGTTACGCAGCCAAGTCGTGGAATTTTTTGCGGCAAATTTGCAACAACGTGCCCAAGAACTGCGCCGGCCCGGTTTTTGGCGCGGGACTGTCGATTCTATTTTTTCCGTGAAAGCCTCTTACCGTTTCGCTAGTCATGC
This sequence comes from Paulinella micropora, assembly GCA_019918135.1. Lineage (NCBI taxonomy): Eukaryota > Cercozoa > Imbricatea > Euglyphida > Paulinellidae > Paulinella > Paulinella micropora. The sequence goes on along the minus strand of WBZZ01003869.1, from coordinate 49,298 downwards.
CGCTACGGCCCTTGATACGGCTGATCCTACACCAGCCGCTCAGATCACGCGGTTTACACAATTGTGCTAGAACTAAAAGCTCATAATCTGACTTTTATTAAAGTCAGAAAGTGAAAAAGCATAGCAAGGTCGAAGCCCTTGCAATTTTTTTTGCCGTGCCGCTAATTGCGATGAGCCGCGACAAACCGTGCCGAGTGGCACCTGACGGGAAAATTTCGCTCGTTGATTTTGCCGGGAAAACGTTTCCTTTTTTGACTCCTAGCCGTTGCGCGGAACGGATCCGCAGGCACCTCCAGCTACACCCCTACCGGCTAACCAACGGTCACATTTCGAGATTCAAATTCCCGAAACAGCGCGGCCAGCGCTGTGGCACGTGGGTCTGCGCGCCCGAAATAGCCGTCGAGGTCATGGGCCAGTTTGCGTCGGACTGGAACGTGCGGCCCTCACGGCGGACACAGCCCAGGGTCAGTAACAAGCCCCTTGAACCAAGCGTCGCCACTGCCGTGAGCTATCTCGAGGGCGTCCGCGACGGATTTGCAGTTCTTGGACAGTTCGCTCCAGACACAACAAGCATGCTCCAGCCTGCTCTGGACGAGACAGTTAGTGCAATTTACACCGAAAAAGAGGCAGTGCCTCCTTTCAAGCTCCTGACCCCTGTTCTGACTTACGAGCATTTTTGTCTTTAATTAAAAATCAAGAAGATTTAAAAATCCGTAATGTACAGCTCCCTGTTGAACCGGGGCTTGAACCGGGCGGCCGTCTCTTCTGCTCCCGTCAGCCATAAATAACTGGTCCATTTGTCTACTTGCAGCACGGGCCAGCCTGCGTCCTCGTACGCCAGCCGGAAGCGGTAGGCCGGTACGTAGGCTAACGCCACAATGGAGTCTCGTGTCGTCCTGTGCGCGGGGAAAGACGTGCGGCCCATGCGCCTGCACGCTGCAAAGGGCGTGATTACACGGTCGCGGTGGTGGAACACGAAGCAGGTGCCACAGTAGCCCTCGACCGTACTCTTTTGGGTGCAGGTAAAGCAGATGTGCTCGCTCTTGCGCGACACGGTGTTGATGAGGCGCGGCAGCGACTTGGTGCTGTAATTAAAAGTAGCGTTCAGGGACTTGTGCAAGCCGGACAGCTCGCCGTTCTGCACTTTGCGCCGCTTCCACCGGCCGCGCGCGAACCGGCTCGTGTACGTTTTCAGGTGACAGATCGTGTGCGCGACCTCGCGGACGCGGAGGTAAGACAGCACTTCCACCAAGAGATCTGAATCAGCCGGTAACGCGGCCAGTAGCATTTTTGACTTTTCGATGTATATATAAGGGCCAGAACTTTGTTTTTTCTTTAAGAGCTGTCGTAACCGTCGCCGGGCGGCCCGCCACCTATGACGGGTGCGAGCGGCTTGACCGTTGTGCAGGCGTTCGTGTACATGAAATTGGGCTTGAACGGTGCAGCTTGCAGCTGGTTCTGCTGCGCAAACCGCGCTGCCGCCAAGTTCTCGGCCTCTCGGGTTTGGTCGTCCAGCCGCTTAAGGATCTCCTTGTCACGCTGGGCCATCGTCTTCCCGTCCTTTTTCAGGCGCTGTCTCGCGCGGTCGCCGTAAAACAGCATACGCCGCATCATTTCTCGCTCTTGGCGCGACATTTCCTTGAGCGAAGTCGGCAGCCAGCTCGGCGCGCGGTACGCCAGCTGTTTGAGGCGCTCCTGTTTTTGGATGTCCGCGCGGCTCGGCGGCTTGGGCGGATCCGGCCCGCGCAAGATGACCTCGCCGTCTCGCAGCGAAGCGGGTGCGAGCCATGACTTTAGTTGTACTCGAGCCGGTCGATGTGCTCGTGGTACACACAGGCCGCGTGCCGTGTCCCGACGTGGCGCTCGTCTGTCGCGTTTGACAAGTGCGCAAAGAACTCATTTTTGGGAAAGTGCTGTCCGTAGTTTTCCCACAGGTTGGTAAGGGTCCGCTGCACTTTTGAGTTGAACATAATGCAATGTGAAGTCTGTTCGCGCATAATCGGCGATACGGAGTTGCATCCGGTCAGGTACTGTACCTGAACAGACACGAACACTCAGAAATGACAGGCGCGTGACTGTACTTACCGCAATGAAGATCGTGATGTTGTAGTGGCGGTACGTCCCGAAAAAGCTCTGCATCCAGCGGTCGGTCGAGTCGATGATGCCAACCAAATGATCGAACACGATGAACGACGGCTCCAGGTACTTGTTCTCCAGGTAGCGCTTCTTGAGGTTTTCCACGTAGTTCTGCAAGATGTCCATCCTGAACCCTTCGTAGATCTTGCAGTGCTGCTCGCTCGCAAAATGAAAAGAAAAGCTGTTCTTGAACTTGGTGCGAACCATGACCAGGCCGTACTGGAACGGGTCTTTCTTGCGCGCGCACAGGCTGTACAAAAGCCATTTCAGGAAATGTGTCTTGCCGCGTTCCGATTTTCCGACTAAAACGAACAGCTGCCCCGCTCCCTTTTCGCGCGGGTAGAAGACTTCGATGTTCCGCTTGAACTCGGTCGGCTGCAGCTGCTCTGCCGGCTGCTGCTCCTTCTTCTTCTTCTTGCCCTTGTCTTTCTGCTTGTCGACATAATCCAAAATTTTCTCCTCGATTGTCTTCTCGCCCAGCTGCTGTTCCGGCTCCGGCAGCCGTTCGACCGGGCCTTCCGGCTGCTGCTGCTGCATCATTTTTTTTAACTTCTCCCGAATATAAAAAAAGATATGCCACTGGTCTTGAGTGACAGGATGCGCTTGCTAGTCGACCAAGCCGAACCGGCGAAGGCCGCGGTAAAGGCAGCGCTCAAGAAGGCCAAGAAGAAGCCGGCCAAGAAGAAACCCGTTGTCAGTAAGAAGAAGTAGCAGGTTTTTTTATTTCTGCCGCCAGACAGTTTGATAAAAAGATTCGGCCCAAAATGAAGCCCTGGCGCAAGTGGCATGCCGGCCGCACTTTTACCAGCGATGCGCCTGTTTCCTTTCAAGAAGCAGCGCACAGGCTTTGTGGGGGGCGGGTCGGCCGAGATGGCGGCCAAGACCAGGGAAATCATGAAATATGCCAACCCACAACTCTCGGCCGTGCTGGATGCGGTCGCGACAGTAGCCGTGCCTGCTGCCACTGCCGCAGCTGCCACTGATGCGAAGGCCACGCATGCCGCGCCGGTGCTACAGTCGTTTGACAGCAGTGCGGCTGTCATTGTGCACGACGACGACGACAAGAAGAACTCGGCGGCCGCCGCGCCCACCGCTGACGCGAAGACTCCTCCAGCCGCGCCGGTGCTACAGGCGTTTGACAGCAGCGCGGCTGTCGTAGTGCACGACGACGACAAGACAAAACCAGCAGCGGCGGACAAAAAGAGCGACGCCAAGCCAGACTTGTTGTCCCAAATCCAAACAGGCAAGAAACTGAAGAAAACACAAAAGCAGGGTGCAAAAACACAAAAGCCTGATGCCAAAGCAGCAGGCGGCGGCCTCACGGGTGCACTGAGCTCGGCCATGGCCAAAATAAACGCATCACTCAACGGCGGCGATGGCAGCAGCAGCAGCAGCAGCAGCAGCGTCGTCGACCAAAAAACACAGGAAGCGAAAGACAAAGTAGCAGCGTACCATGCGAACAAGACTCCCAAACTAGAAGAGAAACTGAGGGCCTGGTCGCACAAGCTGGGCGAAGCGATAACCAACACAGCCAAACGATACCCGGGTATGATACCGGGTATGATACCCTGGGGTATGCATACCCCCCTCATACCCCCTCATACCCATCATACCCCCCCCCCCCATACCCCTGGAGTATGATACCCCCCCCCCCCCCCAAATATCCCCCCCGATGTATTGGACAGGGGTATGAAATAGGGGTATCATACCTGAGTATGGGGGGGGGGGGGTATCGTTTGGCACAGGGGTATCATACCCCGGGTATGAGACAGGGGTATGGGACAGGGATATCATACCTCGGGTATGAGACAGGTATGGGACAGTGACATGAGACAGGGATATGAGCCAGTGGTATGGGACAGGGGTATCAATAATGATATAATAGACTGAGATAATGATGATGATTATTTTAATAATAAGTTGGTTCCCGCTTTTGTATTAATACATCTTTGATACCACTCCATTTCCAGGTGACTGATCATTACTGATCTCTTCTGCTTCATACTCAGCTTCTACGAGTGGTAAGTATTTTATTACTATAGTGTTTGTGTAAAAAATAATAATAATATTAATAATAATAGTGCTTCTAAGTCAATGACGAATGCATTTCTGCACATGTGCCTCCATCGTCTCACCCGCGAGGGGAGTACGAAGATTAGAAGATAGGCTCTACTGACACATCCGCAAGGCAGCTCCAAGCCTTCCAGACAGACCAATACTTTCAAAGAAAATATCCTTTAAAAATACTGGCACCGACGGGAATCGAACTGGCGACACGTCCCAGATGGTAGACCTTAACCACTGGGCTATCGCGGTGCCGCTATTAATAATAATAATTAATAATAATAATAGTGCTTCTCAATCAATGGCGAATGCATTTCTGCACATGTGCCTCCATCGTCTCACCCGCGAGGGGAGTACGAAGACTCGATTTGACGATAGGCTCTACTGACACCCCCGCAAGGCAGCTCCAAGCAGCCTTAACTAGATTCCAGACAGACCAATACTTTCAAAGAAAATATCCTTTGAAAATACTGGCACCGACGGGAATCGAACTGGCGACAGGTCCCAGATGGTAGACCTTAACGACTGGGCTATCGCGGTGCCACTTAATAATAATAATAATAATAATAATAATAATAATAATAATAATAATAATAATAATAATAATAATAATAATAATAATAATAATAATAATAATAATAATAATAATAATAATAATAATAATAATAATAATAATAATAATAATAATAATAATAATAATAATAATAATAATAATACTATATCTGAGGCGTACTGATGCAGCTAATGGCATATCCTCAACGGACATAAGCCTCCAATACCCTTGTTCGAGGTCCTCCACCCCCCCGTGTCAGTCTCTCGCATGATGATCGGGGCCACCGATGGAGCTCCTGAGGGCAAGACTGCACTAAGCCGAGGTTATTAATAATAATAATAATAATAATAATAATAATAATAATAATAATAATAATAATAATAATAATAATAATAATAATAGTAATAATAATAATAATAATAATAACAATGATAATAATAATATATAATAATAACAATAATACTACAATAATACTATGATAATAATAATAATAATAATAATAATAATAATAATAATAATAATAATAATAATAATAATAATAATAATAATAATAATGAGTGACAAGTATTCTATTCAGTAAAACAGTGCTTGCGTAAATAATAATACAATATAATAATGATGATGAGGGATATGGGAAGGGTTAGGAGGAGGGGTATGAGATGTGTATGATATTAATACCTATATCTTCAATTAATTCTACAGTTTTGGAAAGATTTGGAACACTTTCTATTCTACCTAGAAAGTCGTTACCAAGCTGCATCTTGAAAGAGAGAGAGAGAGAGCCTGAGAGAGAGAGAGAGCCTAGGAGAGAGACTTAGATAGAATTGAATACTCATAAGATGATTTATATGAAGTTGTAATATATATTAATAATGATAAACTGAGATAATGACGATGATAATTTTAATAATAAGTTGTGTACCGCTTTTGTTAATATACATATTTGATAGCACTTCAGTTCCATCTCTTCTGCTTCACTCAGCTTCTACGAGTGGTAAGTATTTTATTACTAGAGTGTTTGCGTAAATAATAATAATAATAATAATAATAATAATAATAATAATAATAATAATAATAATAATAACTTTATATAATAACTTGATAATATTGTAATAATAATAATAATAATAATAATAATAGTAATAATAATAATAATAATAATAATAATAATAATGAGTGGTAAGTATTCTATTAAAACAGTGCTTGTGTAAATAATATTATAATACAATAATAATGATGAGGGGTATGGGAGGGGTATGATATTTAAATTATACCTATCTATATCTTCGATTACTTTAATATTAATATTAAATTATAATTATATTAATATCATAATTCTTTAATTTTTTCTACAGTTTTGGAAAGAGAACACTTTCCATCCTATCTAGAAAGTCGTTACCAAGCTGCACAAACCCTGCTTGTGCTCTTGAGTTGGCGTTTTGAGATACGACTGCAGCTAGATTAGCGGTAGGATTAGATTTGCTATGTATCTGCCGCACCTGCCCTCCCATAGTGAGTTCGCCAGGCATAGTCCATATATTGCGTAGGCTACCTATCTCTTTCATAGTTGCAATGATATGCTCAACTGCATGGAAAACATATGCATGATCAGTTGGAAGTAAGTTAGCTAGTACTAGCCTGCGTACATCTCTTTCCTTCACCTTCAAATCCTCTACATACTGACCTGTTATCATTATGGAGCCTTCACTACCAAACTTACTCTCAGGATCCATAGCACCAAAAAGCTCACACAACGCTGCCCATGTGTCATAAGCTCCACCTGTTAATCCGCCTGCAAACCATCAAAGAAAATGAGGGGTATGGGAGGGGTATGAGAGGGGTATGGTACCTATATCTTTCGCATCGCTGTAGCAATTGACTGCGTACTTTATGCACTCGTGCATAGTCATGCGACTTTTGGTGCTCTTCGACTTGGGATCACCAAAAGGCACAGCAGTTGTTGAATAACCAGATTCTGCACAAAACCTTAACCACCTCTCATCCATTGCCTTCCAATGTTCTTGTTTTATCTTTAACAGATTATTTTTAGCCTTGTATCTTAATTTGATTGCTTTATCTATCTCATATTTTTCTTCGTTTCTTTTCTCTGCTGGTGTTCTGGGTTTATTTTTACATTCTTTAAAAGGTTGAATCGATATACTTTTTATTCTTTTGAACAAGGGCAACATATAACGCAAAACAATACCATAACCAATGCTATGCGCGAAATCTTCATCACATCTTCGTAAACAGGAGCGTTCCAACAAAAGCAGTGGACTTCTCCCTGTAAATCCGTTTATTTCTTCCCCACGCGCGTCAGCTGCAGCGCCAAACAGCTCATATTCATCTGTTGTTTTTCTCCTACACGGGGGTTCGTCAACGAGCCAACTAACACGTTTCTTATCTCCATCTATTTGCTTTCCTCTGCACCAGCTGTAAGGGCAGCCTCGTACACTTTTGGGGCCGATATGACACGTAATGTCACACATGGCTGGCGTGTCGGCACATATAGAGTAAATGTGCACTTTCTGTTCTACAAGTTCAGTGAAAGTCGCTTCGCACCATGGCCACGAATTACTTGGCTTTTCACCGTACGGCAAAATATCAAAAATTTCAGTGTTCCATTTTCTATTTCTATGTTGTTGTTCAAAGTCCATTACTCTACCAGTAGTTAGTGTTTGTGATTTTTTTTGAGCACGCTTACACTTCTGTATCGGGGACGCATCCCATGACCAACAAATTGACAGTCAGTTTTTCACATCCTACATACAATTTTCGATGGGAATATGAATATTTTTAAAAAAGTAAAAAGTAAAAAAAACTTTTATTATTAATACTTGTAACTTTTTGAGAGCGAGAGAGAGAGAGAGGTGGGGTATGACAGGGGTATCATACCCGGGTATGGGACAGGGGTATCATACCCGGGTATCATACATACATCATCAATGACAGGTCCCGGTTCGACACTGGCAGCTATAGTGTCTTACGCTACATACATACATACATACATACATCTTTATCGACATCATATGGGACAGGGGTATGAGAGGCGGGGTATGAGACAGGGGTATGGGACAGGGGTATGAGAAACGGGGTATGGGACAGGGGTATGAGAAACGGGGTATGGGACAGGGGTATACGTAGAGAGGCGGGGTATGAGACAGGGGTATGAGACAGGGGTATGGAACAGGGGTATGAGACAGGGGTATGGGACAGGGGTATGAGAGGCGGGGTATGGGACAGGGTATGAGAAATGGGGTATGGGACAGGGGTATACGTATGAGAGGCGGGGTATGAGACAGGGGTATGGGACAGGGGTATGAGAAACGGAGTATGGGACAGGGGTATGAGACAGGGGTGTGGGACAGGTGTATGAGAGGCGGGGTATGGGACAGGGGTATGAGAGGCGGGGTATGGAACAGGGGTATGAGACAGGGGTATGGGACAGGGGTATGGGACAGGGGTATACGTAGAGAGGCGGGGTATGAGACAGGGGTATGGAACAGGGGTATGGGAAACGGGGTATGGGACAGGGGTATACGTAGAGAGGCGGGGTATGAGACAGGGGTATGGGACAGGGGTATGGAACAGGGGTATGAGACAGGGGTATGGGACAGCGGTATGAGAGGCGGGGTATGGGACAGGGGTATGAGACAAGCGGTATGGGACAGGGGTATGAGAGGCGGGGTATGAGAGACAGGGGTATGGTACAGGGGTATGAAAGGGGTATGACAGGCGGGGTATGAGAGGGGTATGCGAGGCGAGGTATCAGGGGTAGCTTATTGCAGAACGCGGGGCATAGTGGAATAATATTTAATCACAGACTAAGTCAATACCTTTACCTCTAGAGGCAAATTCTTCAAATAATCCTCATATCTAGGGCTGTCGATGGCGTCTCCAATACTCTCCAACGGCCGATCTCGAATGGACACATAACCAGGGACCCGCATTGCCTCAGCTTTCTTGTAGTCGCGCTCTTTTGCATCCACCAGGAGCGCACGTCTGGCTGGATGAGCGCGTAGTCCCTCGAGCCAGCCACGAATGCTAAAATCATTAACGGATATGGCGCGTGGACACATACACATGTACAGGGATGTCAGTGTTGCTTGGCCAGCGGCCACAACTTGTATATCCTTGGGTATGCGGAAAGATTAGAGAAGCCAAGAATGCGACAAAATCTTATCTTCCTTAACCTTGCCGTAACAACAACAAGTTGTACATCCCTGAGTATGCGCTAATGCAAGCATGAGCCAGCCACGAATGCTAAAGTGATAGAGGATATAATGTGGTATGGCGGGAGATAGAGATTACTTCCTGTGATAAAAGCTGAGCGCGTCAGTCCTGGGGCGTCAACATGTTTGGCACGCTTCCAAGCCGCTTCTGTGCCTCCAATACAACCCTTCCCGACACTGGTTCCTGCAAACTTCCAATTTTCGAACCCCCCGGTTCCTGCAACTTCCCGAATATCATAGATCAGTGTCTGGAGATTAGGCCAATTAATTCCGTCCGGGCAAATCAACACTCCTAGGATGTCCCATAACTTAATCGCAGCAGTCTTGGACACGGAAGGGTGCTTCTCTTTCCATCTCATCCCCAGCTCGAACGCCTCAGCAATGGTCACGCCACCATGCTCTCCCATAGCCCGACCAATCAAAACCGATAATCGCGTGTACGGCTGATGTCGGCCCCGTTCCTCCCTGCCTCCATGCAGGCGTCCGACGCGCTCCTTGGCTTCCCTGCGGGCACGACGCAGCTTCTTGGCCGACATGGCATGAAGATAATCTGCACAAACAAAAATACAATGCGACCTCATATTACCCCTCCCATACCCCTCCCATACCCCAATACACAGAAATTGGAAGCTTGTTGAATAAAGTGCTAGGGTTTCTGGGGCCGCATCGAATAAGAACTGGTGAGGTTTATTTTCTTTTTTTGTCCACATCAGCTTATTTTCGAATTGCCAGTAGCAAGAAATTGGGAGCTTGTTGAATAAAGTGCTAGGGTTTCTGTCCCGAACAATTTATCCATCACATATATCTAAGTAGTACCCCTCCTTAGTACAATTTATGCAACATAATAATAATTATGAATGCGACTTTGCGACCTCATACTCCTCCCATACCCCTCATACCCCATACATGGCATGAGGAGAACCTGCACGACAAAAATACGAATGCGACCTCATAATATTACCCCTCCCATACCCACCCATACCCCAATACACAGAAATTTGGAGCTTGTTGAATAAAGTGCTAGGGTTTAAGTTTCAAGGAGAAATGCAAGATGACGAAGACGCTGATGATGCCAGCTTCTGGTTTGTCGCCAAGGAGACTCAGCTGCATATATCCAGGCAAATACAGTACTCACGATGTCGACATAGGCAGTCAACGATTATTCTCATCAAAATAGTGGATTTAACGTGGATTAGGGAAGTCAGAGAAGAATAATCGTTGACATACACCCAGAGATGTTATTGTTGCTTGGTCAGCAGCCACAACTGGTGATATTAACTCTGTGTATTTGCTAATGCATCAGCAAGCCATGAATACTAAAGTAACTGGAACTGTCAGAGCCAGAGCAAGAGTCGGCGCGGCCTCATACCCCATACCCCAAATATGAATGCAGTGGGTGAGGCTATGTGGATAGTCCCATCCTCTAGCTGCACTCCTATCCTCTCAGGGTTTTCGTCTAACTCCTCCTTGTTCTCCTGCGGGGGTTCCGCATATGCTTCTTGCTTAATCTCTTCTTGTTTTATCTCCGCCTTCATATTCTCATATGCTTCACAGGACCACTCAGCATCCTCGATGACATGTGCTGTACAACATATCCCATGATCCGGACCTTGCGGGCTATGACGTAGACCCGATCGGTTATATCGGACCACTCTCGTCATCTGCATCGACTCGATATGATGCACTTCGTATGTGCAGTCTGGGGATAGATCCTCCATTTCTGCTGATGATACGAGAGCTGCCACTTCTGAGTGAAACTCTAGCCTGGAGAGGCTGTCAGCGACAACATTTCGCTTGCCGGGTAGATGGACCATTGTAAAATTGAAACATGACAAGAATGCCTGCCATCTCGCTAGACGGCCAGTCTGTTCATGATTCATCAGCCATAGTAATTTCTGGTGATCAGTCCTTACTATAAACTGAGGTCCACCCCATAAATACTCTCTCAACCGTTTGAGGGCCCAGACCACCGCCAGTGCCTCTCTCTGTCTCGTACAATAGTTTCGCTCCGCCGAGCACAACTTTCTACTTATAAACATGATCGGGCGCAACTTTTTCTCCTCATCTTCCTGTTGTAAGACTGCGCCGATCGCGAACTTTGATGCGTCTGTGTCGACTACGAATTGCTTCGAAAAGTCGGGCATCATCAGCACGAGTCCGCCATCCTTCGGATCTTTGTAGATGAGATCTTTGAGCGTGTTGTACGCTTCTAAGGCTTCATCATCCCACTTCTCAAAATCACCGAAGTCGATCATTCTCTCCAACTTAGCCCGAGTTGCACCCCAATTGGGTATGAACTGGCTGTAATATTGCGCCATCGCAAGAAATGAGTGCAGCTCTGTGCGATTCTTCGGCCTCTGCCGGCTCATGATCTCCTCTCTCTTCTCTTTGGATATCGAGACTCTATTGTAAGAGATTTCGTACCCCAAATATGTCACGCTTGTCTTTGCGAGTTGACATTTCTTCAAATTACATTTCAGGCCAAAGAGTTTGATACGCCTGAAAATGTCTGTTAGATGGTCGATGTGCTCTTCCATTGTATTGGAGTACACGATAATGTCATCGATGTAACAAAATGCGTACTCTCCCGCCTTCTGTCCTCTTCTCCTCATGAAACCTCCCTCTGTCTGGTCATCATATTTGCTACTTAGCATGCTTTGCATCGCTTTCTGAAAGAGTCCCGGGGCCTGTTTGAGTCCTATCGGAAGTACTTTCCACTGATATATCTCCATTCCTACTACAAATGCAGTCAGCCATCTGGAATTTTCATCCAGTGGAATTTGCCAGAAGCCATTCTTCAGATCAATGACTGAGTATAGCTTGGCGTTCCGCAATACTCGCCTTCCTTCTTCAAAAGTAGGTAATGGATTTCGTTCCTCCTCTAAAATTTTATTGACGCGGGCATAATTAACCGTTAAGCGCCATTCTCCTCCCGGTTTAGGCACCAGTCTCGGTTGGGAAACTATTGGAGATGTCGATCTCTCAATGAAATCCTCATCGAGTAACTGCCGTGCTTGTTCTTCTGCGATCTTTGCTTCATGTATACTCAGATTTGCCCGTCGTGGCACCGGTGAAGGCTCAGCACCTGGTATTTTACAAATAACCGCAGTGAAGTCTTCCGGCTTGACACCTCCCGCTTGAGGGGGGTCAAAAATCATTTTGTTCGCCTTCAATCTCTCTTTCAAAACCTCTTTCTCCTTCTCCGTACCTGCTCCTCCTTCCAATTTCTCGTCTATCGCCGCCTTAAACTCCTCCTCTGACATTCTCTTTTGATGCTTGAGGGGTGCTCTGTCCTCCTCCAAGCCCAACTCTTCTTCTGATATATCGTCCATTCCCGTTTTTTCATATGTGGCAGTGTCTGGTTCGTCGTCCTCCGCCAGACCTACCAACATATCTATTAATCTCGCATATTGCAACGGAGCTTTTCGGGTGTAGAAACCATCGAAGCATGTGAATGCTTGAGGAATCAATTTCAACTTGTCCTGGTCTCTGAGCTTCCGCTTGTATGCACTGCTCTGCTCACGAGTCCCGAGACGACAAGCCACCACTAAGTGTTGCTTCCGTGAGGGCACCGGTATCGGATGATCAATAAGCCGGTCCCGTATCTCCTGCGCCCATATCGCCTTCTCATTGTACGGGAGTATGACCGTATATGGTTTATTATTTTCAAAAAGAGTGCGCAGGCACTTTTTCACTTCTGTCAGTGAGCGCGGCCACGTAGGCTCGTCACCCCAGAATTCGGTAATAAAGCTTTTAATATCTTCTGCCGGGATATCAGGGAGTCGTCCCCTTCTCCTCGGTATAAACTCCTGTCTGTCCTTCTCTTCCACCTTTACGTGAAAGCAATACCCGTTGGTAATATATACATCGGCCCCTGCTCCTTCTTCAAATCTCGCCAACGATGGGCACCTTTTCCCCATGCATATAATCTCCTCTTTCCACTTTTCAATGAGATCGTCTATCGACTTTTTATCCCATTGTGTAGAGACTGTAGCCGTATAGACCTCCGCCTCTCTCTTGTCTGACAGGTTTGAACCATCTTTAGACACCGCGTCCGTTGGCATATATGCCTCATATGCATGTGTAATGGCCACCTGCTTCCCTTCCGATGCTACCCCTAGGTGTAGGGCCTCGTATGAGTCAATAGCATGGAGAGAGTCGACAGTATATTCTTCTCCTGGCTCTACGCCGTATATGACTCTTTTGGCGGCGCAATCAATCACTACGTTCATTGTTGCCAGTTGGTCGTACGACAAAAGAACAGATCCGTGGTATTCGGGGACAACGTATAAGTCCACTCGATATACTCGTCCGGATTTCAATTTAAAATTTAAAGTGATGATGCCCGTTATATCCGTCCGACTACTAACTCCTTTCAAGGTGCCAGATGATTTCTTCATATTAGTTTCTCACCACGCATGGTGTTTCGCAGTAAATCTCCGGCCGACAATATTAATATTCGCCATAGTATCATTACCAACGTTTATAAAGGTATTTAATGTTTCACAAAAAAGGTTTGTATAGCATAAAGCGTCTGGCCGGTGACTTTTTAAGGCCAAAACAAGGAGCTTGTGTTCTAAAATCTGTATCCTTTTCTCGAGGTTCGCCTCCTCCTCCCTTTCCGCCGTTTTTGTAATGTCTTTTTGGGTATTGTTCACAGGCGAAGGATGATTGTCCTTGCTTTCTCTGTTTGAGACCGTGAGGAGAGGTTGATGTCCTCCATCCTCCTTGTCTATTGTCTGTCTCGGCAAGTTGATAAGATTAACTGCAGGTTCTATTCTTACTTTCTTCGGCTGTGGCTGCGACAGGCCCGCCTGCTTTCTCTTTGCCAGCGCTTTACTCGCCTGCCTATCAGCAGCATGCACTGTTTGTTGTCGTGATGGGTGTACTGGTATTGTACTACCTTTAAGTTGGTCTGTGGCCTGCTGTGGGCTCTTAGACTCACTGGTACCATTGGTTGGGACCTGCACAACGGTGTATCGTGCAATGCATGCTGTTCTGTTTTCTCCCTCCTTCTCTAGTCATTGGACTACCTCAAATCTGTTACCTGAGTCGGCATCAGTGTCGGTAGTTGCGCCTGATGTCGCATAGGCCTGTGGTGCTGAGGAACTCGAGCTTGAGCTCGAGCCGTCTGCCCAGCCCCCATCTCTGTGGTACGGGCGCTCTGCGCTGCCGTATCCGCCTCGGCCAACCCATCTTCCTCCTCCTCTACCTTGAAATACACCTCTTCCTCCTCCTCTTCTCACAAATCCTCTCTCTCCCCCCGCGAGTGTATGTGCCTCGTGCGAAAGGGGCTCCTCCTCCTCGATTGATTCCTCTCCCTCCTCCTCTTCCTCGTGTTCCACCTCTTCCTCTACTTGCGGCTTCTATGGCTGCCGTCTTCTGATCATCTCTAGCGAAAAGAGAATTGATCGCGTCAGCTAGTTCGTGGTCATGGTCCGCGACATCCTGTAATTTCCACCCCTGATCATTGCGCAGTCGGCGCAGAACGGCGACGGTATTGGTTTCGTCCGACCGTACGTTCTTGAGGAGTGTGTTTCGGATGCGGGTGTCCTCGACATCGTGGTTGTACGGGCATTTCTTATTTGTGTGTTTGAAGCATTGTGCCCTTGCCCACCAACGAATACAAGGTGTGTTAGCTTCACGACTGCTCTCTCTTGGTCGCTTTCCTAGAGATCGTTGCGTATGTGCGGCTTGCGGTTGAGCAGAAGCCGATGCAGAACCGATCAAGGATGCTGTCTGGCTGTCGAGCCTCTGACAAGCGGTCATTACTTCGGTCCACAACACTTTTGGGCTCACGGCCTTAGTCGTGGCCTCAAAGACGCTCATCTCCAAAAAGTTCAAGTGCTTTACCTTGTCGAAGGTTTTGCAGTCTTGCATGAGCAATGTGAGCTTATTTTTGTTGTAGACGTGCAAAGCACTGAGGAAATATAGGAGTATGGCTTTGTGGTTATAAAAGAGAGTGTACTGGGTGCACACATTTGTTAAGACAGATGCAAGCTGAGTGACAGACTGCAACTGCTCCGATACTAAGTCGAAAATTTCAAACCCAATCAATGTGCCCGTGCACAAGTGTTG
Source organism: Paulinella micropora (assembly GCA_019918135.1). Lineage (NCBI taxonomy): Eukaryota > Cercozoa > Imbricatea > Euglyphida > Paulinellidae > Paulinella > Paulinella micropora. Next base: position 34,235 of record WBZZ01003869.1, on the reverse strand, counting down.
GTATCCACTTGCCTTAAAGTATCGAATGAGGGCAGCAATAGCCAGAGTACAACTCATCTCTGCATGTCCACCTTTCCTTGCTAGCTCCTCCTCTCCTCTGTACTTCTCGTAAGTTATACGATCAAAACCAGCTCCAAGGAGGGATCGATCACAGAGATGTTCTAGGACTTCATACTCCTGCTCCACCTCACACTGGTTTTGCTGGAAGCATCTGTCTATCTCATTGAACTTAGTCATGAGGGTCTTCTCTGTGTCAGCCTCATTGGCAGTGATAGCATAGAGCTTAATAAGGCCCCCTCCCCCAATTTTGATTTTAGCTAGGGCTGCCTGCAGCGCCTGCTTTTTCTTCTGGGAGTCAAGTTAATTACTGTTCCTCCCCCTTGGGGTCCTCCTCCTGTGGGTCCTCCTCCTGCTTTCTTGGGAGCTGGGTTAGATGTGGTAGGTGGAGCCATTGGCTGTGGAGCCACCCGTGCTACTGCCATTGCCACAGCTATCTTCTCCTTCTGCTCCTTCTCCTCTTTCTGTCTCGTCTCTTCTTCTTTCACCTGTCGTGCTAGATGAATCACGAACTGTGCAAGCCCTGTGGCACTAGAGAGGAAGTGTGCCTTTTCTCTCATGGAAGACTTATCAGCTCTGTTATTATTTGGGATTGTTGTGAGAGGGCCTTCAATGAGAGTGTGATTCTTCGTGTGGGCCCATTGTTTCCATGTTGGTTTTTGCTCCTTCCCCTCAAAGAGGCCCTTATGGAGTTGTGTGAGGCGTTCAAGCACCTGACAAGACTGGTCAACCTCCTCGTAAACAGGATGCTGCCTTGTGTTGTCTTTCAGGGCTTTGTACATTTCGTTGTAAGCCCGTGTGAAGGCAGTTACAAAAGCCTCAAGGGCAAACTCAATGCCACTTTGGTTTCTACCTTCGAACTTTCTTTCTAGATTCTTGATATCAGTGGGGACACCACAGACAGACAGCCATGCTGCAGTTGTGCGTTTATTTTTCCACTGTATGATTGTGCGTTCATGAAATTCCGCAACGAGCACAGCAGCGTAGAGTGTTGCAGATATGTCGTATATGTCGCACAGTGTAAGAGTGTCGCCATACTTGATATCCTGCAATGGCACTCTTTCGTGCTCAAACCTCACTTTGTTGAAGAGAGGCTTCGCAAGGCCGGGAATTTCGATCAGGAAGTTGCTTTGACCTTGTCCTGGTCTATTCCTTTTCTCGTAAGGAATGTAGATGTGTGTTTTATAATAGGTTGGGTAGTTAAGGAAGAAGGACTCTTCATCATCATATGTAGCCAACTGTTCCCATGTATTTGGGATATTCTGGCCAACATCCTCCATCTCTCTCTCTGCCTCTGTCAATGGAGATCCTCCAGTCTGACCTGCACTCGCTTCTTGTGCATTACACCCCCCCTGTCGACTCTACATCGGCTGTATACGTATACTCCTCTCTCTCCTCTCCATCTCTATCCCCCCTCTCTTCTGAGTACTGAGTCTCCTGCTCCTCTCCTCCCTCACTAGGACCATAATCAGTTGGTGTCACACCAGCCTGCTCATTCTCGTCTTCCATCTTATGTTGTGAGAGTCACGTCTGCTTTTTTTTATTTTTTTTTTCTGTTATTCTTATCACTCTATGCAACCTTCTTCTCTTTCTTCCTTTTCTCTGTTGAAATAGGTATGGGGCGTCAGGCCCTACACAGAGATAACGATAGTCTGGTCAAAAGAGCTGTTTTGTAGAAGTCAGTCTGTCGTCGGACAGTGCTTCGATATGTGTCTTGCTCTCGTGTGAGAGATGCCAGTGTAATCTCCTCTGGCTTCTGCAGAGAAAATGCAAGGAAAATGGCTCAGAACAGAGAGTGGGAGTGCTTTGCTCGTTGTTCCTCTGTCTGTGTGTTTGTCTGATGTTTGTTTCGCACTTGTCCTACTTGGCTTTATGCAAGCAGCAAGAGGGAGTAGAGTAGGTGTGGTCTGGTGTCTTGTAGAAGAGCACACAGAAGCCAAATGTGCACAAGGGCTAAAGGTTATGCCAGCTTGTGACAAATTGATCGCTTGTTTGTAAGTCTTTTTGTTTGAGGATGAGTAGGAGTGTTTGTTTTCGTCTGATGTCTGTGCGACAGATCAGCGAAAAATAAATTTGTGCTTATCTGATGTCTGTACGACAGATCAAAAAAGAAATCAGCCTTTAGCTATGGACTCCAAATGTACTATCCCCAACGATAGCTCAATGGAAGAGTAAGTCGGTAATATAACCAAACACAGTCCTCAAAAAAGAGAATGATGTCTCGTTATATTAGCTGAGTGACGCAAAGACAAAAAGCCGTCAAAAGACCAGGATCAAATTGGCATTTCAGACGTGTCCGGCCAGACGAAATCTATAAATAAGTTTCTTACCGGATAATTCGAGGGGTGATGTCCACAATGATGTATGTATGTATGTATGGCTTGTGTATGTACGTATGTATGTATGTATGTATGTATGTATGCATGCATGCATGCATGTATGCATGTATGTATGTATGTATGTATGTATATTAATATTATATGTATGTATGTATGTATGTATGTATGTATGTATGCATGCATGCATGCATGTATGTATGTATGTATGTATGTATGTTTGTATGTGTGTGTGTCTATGTATGTATGTCTGTATGTATGTATGTGTATCTATGTATGTGTATGTATGTGTATGTATGTGTATGTATGTGTATGTATGTCTTTCCCTTTCTCCCTCGCTTCCTCTCTCCCTCTCTCCTCTCTCCTCTTATCCATCTCTCATCTCTCTCTCATCTCTCTCTCAGTCTCTCTCTCTCTCTCTCTCTCTCTCTCTCTCTCTCAGCCTGAGTCTCACTCACTCTCTCACTCTCACTCTCACATACACTCTCGCGGCTCTCAGGCTATCTCTCTCTCTCTCTCTCTGTCTCTCTCTCCGATGCTCTCTCTCTCTCTCACTCTCTCTCACACACACACTCTCGCTCTCTCAGGCTCTCTCTCTCTCTCTCTCTCTCTCTCTCTCTCTCTCTCTCTCTCAGAGTCTCTCTCTCTCTCATCATCATCATCATCATCCTATCGTTATTAAGTAATATTGATCAACATTAATGACATTCAATAATTAGGTTTAATAATTTTGATAACGTTAAATAATATTGAATAATAACGTTGAATAATATTGAATAATTGAATGTTTGAATAATATTGAACAATTGAATAATATTAAATAATATTGAATAACACTAATTGAATAATATTGATTGTCATATTGAAGCATAATATATATTGCCATTGAATAGTATTGAAAAGTATTGTATTGATTAATATATATGATACTAATCACGGATGATAAGTTGAATAATATTGAATAAGATCATATTTCAGTATGATCCAGAATCATGTGAATACCATACCGGACCGTGGGTCGAATTATTACTATGATATTGTGTTAATTTTCTTCAAGTTTCAAGTTTTACATCTATGTTTAGTCAAGTCACGTTCCATTACTTCATTACGATAAGTTCAGAGTCCGTTTTATTATCAACTATTAATACCACCGTCATAACTTGATTATGTTGAATTTAATATTAATTAATATTGATTCAACTCAGTTGAGTTCAAATTCAACTTGAGTTGAACTCAAGTTCATATTGATTAAGTGATATTGATTAATATTGATTAATATTGATTAACATCATAAGACGGCGGGTGGATTAATGATAGTATTGCCTGGACTCTAATTTTATATTGGCTGATTAATAAGCATTTTTTTTTTTTTTTTTTTTTTTTTGCATAATCAATGATTAATATTGAATAATTTAATAATCACTAGTACGGTATTAATAATAATGACATCAGTGTCGCATTTACGTAGTAGTACATACATACATACATGCATGCATGCATGCATGCATGCCCCGCCGCATGATGCATACATACATACATGCATACATACATCCTAGTTTAAATTTGTATATTAAATATAATGTTTTAAATGTAATTTTCAGTAGTGTTATGTAAAGGTATAATATAATATTAAATACCGTGAATGAAGCCGGATTGAAAAGTTACTTCAAGTTCAAGCAAAATAAATTCAATTTACATTTCAGTTCCAAGTGTTGCTGATCCACGACTTGTCCTATTACAGAAGCGGGAGCGGAGTTCCATTCAAATGCATGACGTTCAGAGATAGAACTCAGTATTCCACTGCAGAGATAGTTTTTTGGCATGAACTCACTGAGACAAAGTTCTCTCTCTTGGGGTGTTGGACATACCGCCTGCTAAGATAAAATAAATACAGTTGAAATACAGTCCGCATCATATTAAGTAATTATGGGTTTTCAATTAGCAGACAATGACTGAAAATACGACTCTGAGTATTTTTCCTTTTATATTACTTGAATATCTTGAAGGCCTCGGAAAAATACATCCTTTAATATACTCAGTAGTAATCGAATCAGCGCAGTCTCCACGAGGAAACGCTCATGACTCAAATAAAATTATTTTACATTTCGAGACATTTCGAGTCAAACAAAAATATTTTTAGTTATTGATGTCTGTTTATTAAAAATCTAAAAATCTTTTTAATAAAATGCGGACGGTATTTAATTGTGAAACTCTCTTCAGGAACTAGGAAAACAACACAAGTGTCAAAGTTAATAATTAAAATTGAAAGTTGATGAAAAATCGTGGGAAAAAAGGAAAAGAGAAAAAAAAAAGTTTTTATCAGTTATCTTTCTGTTCTCATTAAACCTTGCTTACTTAATAATAATAATAATAATAATAATAATAATAATAATAATAATAATAATAATAATAATAATAATAATAATAATAATAATAATAGTGCTTCTCTGTCAATGGCTGATGCATTTCTGCACATGCGCCTCCATCGTCTCACCCGTGAGGGGAGTACGAAGAATTGACGATAAGCTCTAATGACACCCCCGCAAGGGCAGTTCCAACACTTCCAGACGGGCCGGTATGTTCAATGAAAATACTGGTCCAGAAATAGACCGGTATGTTCAATGAAAATACTGGTGGCACCGACGGGAATCGAACTGGCGACAGGGCCCAGATGGTAGAACTTGACCACTGGGCTATCACGGTGTCCATAATAATAATAATAATAATAATAATAATAATAATAATAATAATAATAATAATAATAATAATAATAATAATAATAATAATAGGCTTCCTCAGACTATAGCATCAGATCCAGATCCTGGACATGTGCCTCCATTGGGTCACCGGGGTCAGCCGATCCCAACGCATTGTCAGAACACCAAACAGACATAGCAGCAACAGCAACAGCAGGGGCAGATGGGGGCTGTGAAGTGCATGAAGAGCTAGATGCGAGGGTGTTAGCTGAAGAGAAGAACTCGGAGACACTACGCTGCGCTCCCGAACCCCTCTCTCTAGCCAGGACGTCCACACTGCGCGGACGGCCGCGCCGCGCAACATCAACGTCACTTGGGGGAGAGGGTGGGACAGAAGCTGATGGAACCTCAGTGAGGTCAATCACCTCCTCGCCCCCATCCTTCACCCCAAGCTTCTCCCTTTTACCCTCCCTAGCAGACCAACACTCAGACACATATGATCCAAACAACACATCCAACTTTGGAGGGGGACGCAACGCTGTAACCCCTAACAACGCAGCAAGCCTAAAGTTACTGCGGAAGCGCGACTTCCCCTAAAAAAGCTTACAAAACAATCGTGATTGATCCACAGGCGACATATCATCCCAACCCTGCCGCACAGAGCCCTCCCGCTCCCGCCCAAGCAACACATCCTCCACCACAACCTCACCGCCTACGACCTCACCACCCTCCTCACTCCCTCCATCCCCCTCAGCACCCCCCCACAGCCATGCCACCGAGCCTCTGCATACTCAGCAACAGCTGCTTACGTCTCCCCTCATGCATGGGGCAATCCCATAAGAAGTGCACAAGGGACTCATTGACATCATCATGACAACAGAAGCAGCGAGGGGACATGCCACTGACCAACTTGCTGCGGTACAACCGAAGGCGGTTGTTGCAGCTGAGCAACCTTCTCCGAAGCAGATTATAATGCGCATCATCAAGGGCTACCCATCTTGGGAACTCCTTAGTTCCAAAGACTTGTCTTAGGATGACTCGCAGGCCATCAGTAAGATCGCTGCCTGCCTCTCGCTTGTCCCACATCAGTTGCTGCACCATCTTGACGTCCTGCTGAAGGGCCCACTTGTCCACAGTCGAACACCAACCCTCGAGGTCCTTCTCTGAGCTATTTAGGAGCTCCTGAAGCCCTTGTTGTAGATCCATAGAGTCCCTGATAGCGCCTTTGGCCTCCGCAGTCCAGTCGGATTTGACTTGAGATGCGATGACAGGAAATCGCTTCTCCGGTAGAACACGCAGCCGTCCATAGAACTTCAGTTGCGCCGCCCGCCGCAAACGCTCCGCACTCAAAGAGCGCGCCAGAAAGAGTGTAATCCACTTGCTTGTCTTAGGGCTGATGCCGAGAATCATCCTCATGGGGCGCAGCATTGCGCTTGGTGAGCTGCGATACGGGGGCACGCCAGACATCGAAGGCGTACTTCAGCTTGGCCCCCACAAGTTGATTCCAGCACATGAGACGATACCTAGCTTGTATCTCACCTGCACACCACAAAGAGTACCAACCTGCGGTGGCGACTTCAGTGACACGCGTAGCCCGCAGGGCCTGCTCCTTCCACTTCAGGTCGTCGGTGATAACCACTCCCAGGTACTTGTACTGACTGGTGACACAAAGCTTCTGGCCGCGAAACAACACCACGGGCTCACCTCGCTCCCTGATACTTGGTCGTTTCGCCTTGCTCGACGTGTAAATGGGCATGATTTCCGTCTTGCCGGGCTTCAAGTTGACTTCCAGCCGGTAATCTTCCGCGAACTTGGCCACAACATTGACCATCTTCTGGAGCTCGGTGCGACTGTGAGCGATGAGGGCCACGTCGTCCGCGTATAGAAGTGCCTTGATGTCGTTCAGCCGCTTCACATCCGTGATCTTGAGGGCACTCGCCAGCCGATCACACAGCTCATCCATAAAGACGTTGAAGAGTGTGGGAGAGAGAGGGGACCCCTGTCGGACGCCTACACCCTCCAGTACTTCGGGGGTGAGTGCTCCATCAACTAGCACTTGCGACGAAGTCTGCTCGTAGCACCTGCGTAGCGTGCGCCAGAACTTGCCCCTTACACCCAGCTTCCAGAGCTTCTCAAATAGACCATCTCTCCAAACAGACGGGAAAGCCTTGCGTAGATCGACGAACAGGACATACGACTCCCGCTTCTGCTGCTGACGCCCCTTCAACCTCTGCCAAAGGGTAAAGACCTGATCCGTAGTGCGACGCCCCGGGCGGAAGCCTCCCTGCTCTGGACGTAGCTTATCCGGGCCATCCACGAAGAGCGTTAGACGAGTAGCTAATAAGGACAGATACAGCTTACCAAGGCAACTAATAATCGAGATATCCCTCCAGTTGTCAGGATCCGTAGGATCCCCACCCTTGGGGATATTGACGATGATTCCCTTGCCCCAAGCTTTTGGAGTCCTCTCGGCTTCTCGAATCCAGTTGAAGTACTGCGTTAAGTAGCCATTGGTGTAGGCGCCGCCATACTTGAGCATCTCGATCTTCACTTTGTCCTCGCCACAAGCTTTGTGGTTATTCAGGGCACGTTGCCTTGCAAGGACCTCCTCTTGCGTGAACGGCTTGTCCAGCTCTTCGCAAGTGTCTTCACCTACTTCGTGCTCCTTCATAGCCCGGGCCACCTCATCTCTGAAGCGATCGTTCCAGTGGAACTGCCGCTTAGCTTCGGCTTCCTCCCACTCCAGCGAGCCTGCTTCTGCACAGCACTCCACCACAACAGCCGCACTTGCCGGATTTTCCTGTGGCTTCACCGAATTTTTCCGAAATTCCTCCCACCGAGCGACCTTTTCCGGCAGCGTACACGCCAGTGAGCCATCCTCCCTTTGCACTGGCGCGGAGACCTTCGTTCTGCGTGCCCCGCCAAGCCGCTTCGCGAGTAGCCAAAAGCGCTTTGAGGATTGCTCGCGTTGACATTTGACCGCTTCTTCCTGCACTTGCTTGAAGGAGGCGGACTTCTTGGCCCGAGTTGCCTTCCGAATTTGCTTGCGGAGCCGTAGCCAATTCAGACGGGCTTCCGCATTCGATTCATCCCTCCTGTATGCTGCGTAGGCCTCCCGGCGCTGTTGAATGAGCTCCTTTAGCTCCCCGTCGAACCAATTGTTGGTGAAACGGGGTCGTATACATCTGGAGCCAAGGACCCGGTGCGCCGCCATTCGGAAGGACTGCGCCACTCGCTCGGTGACGTCATCTACCACCCGTTGGCTGTCGGCACCACCCGATAGGTCAAGCTCAGGCAGCTGATGCACTCCAAGCTTCTGTAGGCAATGCTGGAATACGTCATCGAACTTGTCGCGTAGATAATCCAGCGCTTGCTTCGCAGCGTGATCATTACCCGAGACACCAGCACCAATAAGCTTATCAACACGAAAGGACCTGTAAGGTTTCGCAGCCCGCTTTGGTCGGCGCTGGCCGCTCCACGTCAGTTCGGCCCATACTGCCTTGTGGTCCGTATCAAGATCATCTTCGCATACTCCGAACTTTGCTCCAGATGCCAAGCCAGGCGACGCGCAAATGTAATCGAGGAGGTGCTTGCCTGTGCCCATGCCGCGCTGCTCACGCCGGGACCACCAGTAGGACCCTTCCACTGGGCACGAGAAGCCGCTCAGATTTCGCAGGCCCGTAGCGACGAGGACAGCCGCGAGTCTCTTGCCGTTCTCCGAACGTACAGGTGCTCCCTTATCATCGACCTCCCCGTGCTGACCGTCGATGCCCTCCTCTTTTCGGCTGCATGCCGGCCCGAGCTTCGCGTTGGCATCCGCCACCGTGACCACAAGACCTTTGGCTCCAAAAAAGCTATAGCTGCCTGCCAGGCCGCATACGCCTCTGACGACTCTTCTTCCTGCGTTTCCTGGGGAAAGTAGCCGTTGCCCACATAGATATCCTGAGCGCCGGTAACACTCGAGGCGATACGCAGCCACACTTGCTGCCGGTGGTCGACGGGGGCTGACACCAGGTTGCAATACGGACCAAGGAAGTTAGCCACCGCGAATAGAACCCCACCCTTGCAGCGATTTTTCTCGCTGACCTCCGCAGGTTTTCCAAAAATCCGGAATCCATCCAGGCTGCATTTGGAAAGTTGCTTCTTGCCCATGCGGTGCTCCTGAGCCCCGATGACTAGCCAGCCCTCGTGCTTGTAGAATGATGCCCATTCCGCCGTGCCTACGTTGTCGTATCCCGTTTTACCCTGCCAGTTGTGACACTCGCGACGAGTAGCTTGAAGCCGGTATCGAACTGCTTGGAGCGGTGCTTCTTGGCTCGTTTCCGGACCCGACGGCCGCGCTTGGCTTCCGCCCTCGTGCTGCCCCCCTCTGCAGGTGCTTGCGCAGGTTGGTCCCCCACTGTACTGGCCACCGAATGCAAAGGCACCACATGCACATCAGCACACTCAGACACACACTTAGGTGCATCGGCAGCCAATTCCGAAGACACCACCTGCACATCATCGACACATTCTTCATGCAGAGGCAAGACGCGATATCCCGTCGCAGCTTCCTCCTTCCGGACCGCCGCTTCCCCACGCAGATGGATGCGAATAAGCCTTCGGACACGTTCCCTGTCCCTGAACCTGCGCCCAAGGGCCACATTGACCCCTCTGCCGAAGAATTTGAGATGTTTGAGTTGCTGCAACGCCGTCTGCCTGCTGTCATCGTCCTCGTAGACCAGCTCCAGGTGACGAGACATTCGCTGGCCTTGCCACTCCATTACCGGGACCACCAGACCAAGACCGCTCATTTTGGAGGCGATCTCCTGTAGATTGGCGCGTTCTGAGAGCCCCCAGACAATCAGATTACGCCCGTCCTTGTCGTACCGATCTACCCGCCGGTACCGTCGAGGCGGCGGTGCCATCTGCCATATAGCGCCGCTCGCCTTATGTTGAAGCGCCGACCCGTGTGCCAGGTTTGGGGAGGAAGGATGAGGCGCAGCTAAGATAGCCTCTCCACGTGGTTCAGGAATTCCGTCATATACGCGAGCCCTCATCCTCCCATCCTGGGACATCGGGCCAGAGCCCGTCGAAGAGGCATTCCCACGGGGATTGTCCAGGTCTTCGGCGATTCTACCTTGTCCCATAAGGGCCACAGTGGTAGCTCCGTGCTTCGCGTATTTGTAATCCATTGAGAGTAGTAGACGGCCAATGTCGCTGGCCATCACCGCCGCGCCTCTTTACGCCGAGGAAAGCGCCCGTCCATGCAAATAGCATCGGCGGTATCTGCAACACACACTACACGCATTTCCGCCGGTGTCACTGGACGCTGCCGCGTCGCTTCGTGCCCTTCGGCGCCCGCCAGCACCCCCAGCGTCGCCAGAACCTGCCTCACGCACTACACACACTCTCCATCGCATCGCCAACGCCTCTACTCTCATGCCTTATGGACTTTCAGCTGCTCCTAACAATACACATCATGAGGTACGGGTGTCCCCGAGTGGAGCCAGATCGGACGGCGAGCCGCTGAAACTCCTTCCCCCACGTGGGTATAGAAGGCGCGAACCTAGCGGTACCTATAGGGTCTTACAGACAAGTATAGTAATCCCAGCCGAAGCTGCTCAGTTAGAAATGCAACGGTGGAGGGTGTGAATGCATGGGGCAAGGCACGGCAACGCAGCAAGGCACTGGCAAGGCATTGGGACCGACTGTAGCCCCTCTCCAACGTGCGCTCATCATGTGTTCCAGTTAGGCAACCCCGAAGAAGCGAAGATAGGGAGGAGACAAAACCCAGATAGGATGAAGATAGGATTAAAATGAAGCCGAAATGGAGCAGAGTTGGAACAGGTCAACTCAGCCCCATCTCGGCTCAATGTGAATCCTATCTTCAACCCATCTCGGTACTGTTTCCTCCGAATGCTCACCTCAACAAGATTACCAAACCGGAACTGGAAGCCCCCAGGCATTTACTCGGCAGGAAATTCGGCGAAAATGGGCTAACCAGGAAATCAGACCCAAACCAACAGCCAAGAAAAACGAGCCAACCAACAATCCAACAGACAACCCCACAACCTGCCTGGCCGAACCCCTACAGAGTAAATGCCCAGTTGAGAGTTGCGCATATCCCGGTGACCGCCCTCCCCAAGCGGTCACCTTCGTGGGGAAAGGCCCAACCACCTCCTCTTCCCATGGAGTGCCATCTTGTGCACCCCTCCAGAATAATAATGATAATCATAATAATAATAATAATAATAATAATAATAATAATAATAATAATAATAATAATAATAATAATAATAATAATAATAATAATAATAATAATAATAATAGTGCTTCTCTGTCAATGGCTGATGCATTTCTGCACATGCGCCTCCATCGTCTCACCCGTGAGGGGAGTACGAAGAATTGACGATAAGCTCTAATGACACCCCCGCAAGGGCAGTTCCAACACTTCCAGACGGGCCGGTATGCTCAATGAAAATACTGGTCCAGACGGATCGGTATGTTCAATGAAAATACTGGTGGCACCGACGGGAATCGAACTGGCGACAGGGCCCAGATGGTAGAACTTGACCACTGGGCTATCACGGTGTCCATTAATAATAATAATAATAATAATAATAATAATAATAATAATAATAATAATGATAATAATAATAATAATAATAATAATAATAATAATGATAATAATAATAATAATACTATATCTGAGGCGTACTGATGCAGCTAATGGCATATCCTCAACGGACATAAGCCTCCAATACCCTTGTTCGAGGTCCTCCACCCCCCCGTGTCAGTCTCTCGCCTGATGATCGGGGCCACCGATGGAGCTCCTGAGGGCAAGACTGCACTAAGCCGAGGTTATTCCGCAGTCCCAGCAACCTCTTGCAAGACGTCACCGAATGTGCAAGTGCATACACCAAGCGCGGTTGCTAGAGCTGCCTCGAAACCCCACCCATAACAATCTGGTGTCTGCTGGGTCCTGGGCTATCAACCAGCATATGCGGAGTTTAAGATCTTTTACGCGCGCAACGACCCTCCTCCCCAGCATCTACCACCAAAGGGTTATGAGTTGGCGTCACAGTTTAACGCCTTGAGGCCATTGGGCTGGAACTCTGTTTAGCAAGTGTGACTAGGTTTTTTCATCGGGATTTCCCTCAAATATGAATAATAATAATAATAATAATAATAATAATAATAATAATAATAATAATAATAATGATAACTTAATAATAATAATAATAATAACATAATAATAATAATAATAATAATAATAATAATAATAATAATAATAATAATAATAATAATAATAATAATAATAATAATAATAATAATAACAAAAATAATAATAATAACAATAATAATAATAATAATAATAATAATAATAATAATAATAATAATAATAATAATAATAATAATAATAATAATAATAATAATAATAATAATAATAATGTATCTCCTGCGAATTGCTGAGCCAAAAGTCCATGTGCATCCAGTCCTCCATTCCATAAGGAAAGTCTCCACACCAATCGGTGGAATAAAGGAAGTGACGGCATAGAACATTACTCTAGGAGCTTTATTATACCAATCAACCCATTGAAAAGGACCAATGGCCTATGTACTCCCTAATAATAATAATAATAATAATAATAATAATAATAATAATAATAATAATAATAATAATAATCATTTACTTTTAAAACAAAACAGACATGCATACAGATATACATACACACATACAACAGTTGAACTATAACATAATTTATTAAAACAATAACATTCAAACTATTACATAATACATACATAAATGCATGCATACATACATACATACTAACATACATACATACATACATGCATGCACACACTACATACATCATGATATCACATACATACATACATACATACATACATACATACACGTGTGTCAATAAAATGTACGAACATACATACGTACATACATCCATGCATACATACATACATACATACATACATGCATACATACATACATTTACACAAACAACAGTTGAACTATGACATGGAAACAATAAAATTAAAACTAGTACATGCATACATACATACATACATGCATGCATGCATACAGTACATACATCATGACATGACATTCATACATACATATATACATACATACATACATGCATACATACATACATACATGCATGCATGCATGTCAATAAAATGTACGCCCGTACATACATACATACATACATACAGACATACACACATACAGACATACAGACATACATACATACATACATACATACACAGAGAGAGAGAGAGAGAGAGAGAGATCTAGAGAGAGAGAGAGAGAGAGAGAGAGAGAGAGAGCGAGAGAGAGAAAGAGAGAAACAGAGAGAGATCTAGAGAGAGAGAGAGAGAGAGAGAGAGAGAGACAGACAGACAGACAGAGTGGTCTATGTGAATCTCGGCATATTAAACATACATAAAGACAGACAGACAGACAGATCTAGTCAGACAGACAGACAGACAGACACACACACACACACACACACACACACACACACACACAGACACACACACACACGCACACACATGTACGCACACAAACACTCACACACACAGCCAGCCAGCTAGACAGACAGACAAGACAAGACAGACAATTGCAAGACAGACAAAACAGACAAAACAGACAAGATAGACAAGACAGACAAGACAGACAATACAGACAATACAGACAGGCAGGCATGCAGGCAGGCAGACCTACGAAGGAGGCTCCGAAATTACAGTGCAGACAATTTTTTTTTCGATATGTCACTGTCACTGCGAACTTCACGGGCAGTGCGCTTGTTATTTTTGGACCCGCTTTTCGAGCAAATAGGCTCACCCGTGAAGCGGTCTGATTGAAAATATTTTCTGGCGCCCTCACTTTTTTGATCCAAAAAGCAACTTAAAAGGTGTGTAATTGACCTGAGCTCCTAAGTCTCTGCTGGGAATGTTTAAGTTTGTAACTTTTTCACCTACTGGTAAGCTTTTTGCTAAAAAATCAGATCCAAAAATAACAAGCTTAAGCCACTGCCAGTGAAGTTCACAGTGCTAGAAAATTCGCGCCGGAGTACCAGTACCGGACACAAACTTTGAAAAAATTACCATATGAATTTTTTATTTCTTTTATTTTTTGCATCTAAAAAAAAAAGCTTATCTCTAACTTTTGGGTATGAATTTTTTATTTCTTTTATTTTTTGCATCTAAAAAAAAGCTTATCTCTAACTTTTGGGTGATTGTTCTGAATTTCAAGCAATTCAAAGTTTTTTGTGTGTTTAATTTGTACTACTAGTTGTTGTCTCAAAGTACGTACATTCTAGACACTCTAGTGGTGTGTGTAGGGATGATGCGTGAGTGTTTGTTTACAATATGCAACACGTTCTATCGATATCTACTAGTTTTACTATTTGTGTGTTGCAAAAGCGTGAGCAAAATATGTACACAAAACACACCTTAGCTTGGGAGTCCTCCCTCTGTATTCCTCTATCAATCTTGTGCAATGTATCCTCTCCACTTTTCAAATAATGACTGGTCAAAATTAGCGTCAAAGAAAACATGTATGGAACTCCACATTTACCGGTTCTGTTATAATAAAAGATTATATTGTATTTAATAATGCCTATCCTTTACTCAACCAAATCAAATAACTCCGTTAATAACCCAATTCTCTGTTATTGTATAATAAATAATCAAAGATGGTGGAAAATGTAGGATACTAGCGGATCCAAAAACAACTAAGGCAAACACCAGCCGCCAGTTCCCTTTGTCCTGCCTAACGATAATATATTCCTGTCTAAAAATATAACGGTCACTTCTAGTAATGTTATCGTTACCCTGTTAAGAGTGTCATTAATATTAACAGCATCTTATTGTGTCTGGATTGACACAGTGGTATATTAAAGTAGCACATATTTACCTATCTGCACCTACAGCAAGGGCTTGATTATCAACAACTTACTGTGCTATCATAGTGGGCTGCAGTGCATATTAATATAAGCTGTGCTCACGATGTATTCAACAGTATTGTAGGTTTTGATGCCACGCCAGTATGATTTTGTGGAGGGAAGCTAGTATCTAAGTGCATGGACATAGCGTTACCAATTGGTAACAGCGTGTTGCCAATTGGTAATTTTGTTACGCCAATACGGAAATATTGTGAACAAGAAAAAAAAACGTTGCCAATCGGTAACTAAAAACGTTACCAATTGGCAACCAAAATTGCCAATTCGCAATTTCATATACTCAAACACTAGTCACTTTTAGCATTATTAATAATAACTTATTTTCTGGCACTGTGGTAGGTGAGAGGATGTGTTTGAGCTAAAGTGGAAGGGAAACTGCACTGCCAGTTAGAAAATATGACCAGTCATAGTAGATATGGGTGAAAAAGGAAAATTGACATAGCAAAAAAGGAAAATGACAGAGCAAACTTGCACGGCCCAACCGTAAAATAATAGTCAGCTGTGGTAAAAACCACCGGAAATAAGTTAGTTTGGGCCTTGAAGTGGCATAGTTCCTCAGTGAGGTATTAGTTCCCCCGGCCGCACTTGAAGAATATGTGTCCGAGCCACTGAGCTGGCTGAGCCTCCGACAGACGGCATAAGTGAAGCAGGTGATATTACTAGTATTCGTACAACAGGAGTGAAAGAATTTGAAACAAATGTACAAGTCAGGCGGCCGCCCCCAAGCCTCTTAGGATAGTTTCATCCCAATAATTTTTTAGAATCCGACCATGACTGATGCCCGACCCCCCCCCCCCCCCCCTCCTTTCTTCTTCAGAGACTAGTAACCCGAGCTTTAACGCTGAAAGCCTGATGCTGAATGATACTAAGCGGAGACTGTATTGATAAAAAATACTAGATATCATCGCGAAAACTTAAAATTATGCCATACGCATCATACTGCATGTGACAACTTGAAGTGATTTAAATAGGCATGCTTACTAGCGACCTAAATCGTTACCGCCGATGATCAAAGTCAGTTGATCAACTTGCATTCACTGTGTGTTAACGGTTGATATCATGGCAAACGTACCCGGTACCGTACTACTAATGACCACATATTAGCTTACATTCATAGCGGTGAATGGATAAAGCTTTGCACGAACTGACTTCCCATTGATAATATTAATAACGAATCCTTGAGGGATGAGTAGAAAGTACAAGAAGGCGAAAGGAAAGTGGTGGGCTGATGAAAAGCGTGCAAGTGAAAGAAGGGGAATATGAAGGAAGGTAAGGTCAAGGAGGGTAAGGCAAGTGAAAGATCTGAAGAAGGAAGGCGAGAAGAGCGATCAAAAGGAAATTGATAGAATCTCTGCTGATACAATGGAATAATAAAGAGGAAAAGGGAGGGAACCATGAAAAGGAAAAACGGAGAAAGGTCGAACCCAAAAATAGCAATCTAGAGCAAACGGAGAAAAAGAAGAAACTTGTCCATTTTGGATTATTTCTTACAGTCGGCTAGAGTTTGCATGCCACGCTTTTGCGGTTGGAGAGGGTGCGGAAGCCCTCATGGCCGAGCGCGCCCGCTGCATTGCCACTCCACTTGAGACCCGACCACACAAGGTGCGCGAACACGTCGTTGCACCAGTTGACAAAGACCGTGCCTAGAAGATGGATAACAATTACATGTCATTGCAAGACA
>WBZZ01003868.1:75000-115000 GCA_019918135.1 Paulinella micropora | reverse complement strand
GCTGAATTTCAGAAGCTGAGGCAAGCGTTCTTCAGTTAATTATTAATGATTTATTAATATTAATAACGATTAAAGTTGTTCATGGACAGTGAAAACAAGCTCAGTTATTAACTTGATACCAGTCAGGTGTCATGGGTTTGATTCTGAGCTTGGCAATGAATTTCGTGAACGCACTACCAAAAGAGAGATTGTGTAAAAAATACCATAATCAAGTTGGGAAGCGACGTACTACCGTAATACAATATATTAATAATACACTGTTTCACGCTTGGAAAGTGTACTGCCCTTTTCGGTGCTGGTCGTTTACAGACATCAGGCAAGGTTGCTAAGCCTCCGACTTTTAAAATTTTGCGGCCGGCCGCCGTTTATTATACAACCTTCCGGGCCGCGTTTTTTCCTTCTGCTCTCTTCTCCTGTTCTCTCCATCTCACTTGCTTCACGTATGCTACACCTGCTTCATATTGCTATCTAGCAGACAACTGTCAACAAAGCCCCTGGCTTGAAAATATGGCAAAACTTGAGACAGATTTTTTCCTTTTAACAGTAAGTAACAATGGGGAAACATGATACTAATACTAGTATTAATATTAAGCGGTCGCCGGTCATGTGCCGCATTTCGTGACATTCGATTTTCGGTACACATATATACTGATATGCTATTAATACTAGTATGTTTATTGTCACGGTCACAAGTTCAAGTTGCTATGGGTGCTCATGATGATCGTGCACTGTGCCTTTCTTCAAGTTTTGTAACCGGAATAGCTACTCTGACACAAGTTAATCGTCACTCAACAGTAGAGGGGCAGACCAAGCATAAGAGTCAAGTAACGACAAGCCGGACGACACTCAATGCCACTGTATTGTGCGGGCCGGCCGACAGTTTGCACCGCCCCGCGCGACGATTGCCTTTTTGTCCTGAGTCACCTGTGCACTTCAAGTTGACGCGGCCCGGCACGGTCCATTAGGATTCCAACGCCGGTTCCCTGATCAGTCGGTCGGAGCCTGCCACTGATTTTAATCATGAGCCGTCAACACTGTGTTTCGAATTCTGCACTATGATCTCACTAGTAATGATGGCAAGTTCTACTCAGTTACACTGGAAGGCCGGACGGTTACATGACATGACCTGCACAAACTCAGGCTTCCAGTTTTTTCTCCTCCCGGCAAGCCGCACCTGACTTGAATGAGTCTTTCACCCTCACTGCTCAGAGCCGGCCGCAAGCTTATACAATATCTAGGGTTTTTACTACTGAACCGTGATGAGCCAGCAGTGCCAGTGACGCATCCTTATGACTTGTCACCTTTACTATGATCCGGCGCCATCAGATGGCGCCGGGCGCCGCTCCCGCAGGGGGGGGGGGGGGGGGCGGCCCCGCGGCCCATATTGAAATATATATATTACATTCTAATGTGAAGGCGGGTGACAAATGTTTCCCAAAATTCAAGAAAACTTGAGTCAAGGAAGAAGTTGTGTAGAAAATGACTGTGAACTTGACTTCCGATATGGCCCACGGTACATAAAACTTGACCATTTATTAATAATAATGACTTCCGCTCGGAAAAGATTCCTGCAACCGGACTTCTCTACATTATTACTACTTGAATTAATGAAATTTTATAATTAAGACTCGGAAAGTTCTAGAAGTTATATTTATATATTTAAATTTATTTTTCTTATGAAAATATTAATTAATGACTACATTAAATTATACTACTTAAATTTAATAATAATAATAATAATAATAATAATAATAATAATAATAATAATAATAATAATAATAATAATAATAATAATAATAATAATAATAATAATAATAATAATAATAATAATAATCATCATAATAATAATAATAATAGTGCTTCTCTGTCAATGGCTGATGTATTTCTGCACATGCGCCTCCATCGTCTCACCCGTGAGGGGAGTACGAAGAATTGATGATAAGCTCTAATGACACCCCCGCAAGGGCAGTTCCAACACTTCCAGACGGGCCGGTATGTTCAATGAAAATACTGGTCCAGAAATAGACCGGTATGTTCAGTGAAAATACTGGTGGCACCGACGGGAATCGAACTGGCGACAGGGCCCAGATGGTAGAACTTGACCACTGGGCTATCACGGTGTCCATAAAGAATTGACGATAAGCTCTAATGACACCCCCGCAAGGGCAGTTCCAACACTTCCAGACGGGCCGGTATGTTCAATGAAAATACTGGTCCAGAAATAGACCGGTATGTTCAGTGAAAATACTGGTGGCACCGACGGGAATCGAACTGGCGACAGGGCCCAGATGGTAGAACTTGACAATAATAATAATAATAATAATAATAATAATAATAATAATAATAATAATAATAATAATAATAATAATAGTGCTTCTCTGTCAATGGCTGATGCATTTCTGCACATGCGCCTCCATCGTCTCACCCGTGAGGGGAGTACGAAGAATTGACGATAAGCTCTAATGACACCCCCGCAAGGGCAGTTCCAACACTTCCAGACGGGCCGGTATGTTCAATGAAAATACTGGTCCAGAAATAGACCGGTATGTTCAATGAAAATACTGGTGGCACCGACGGGAATCGAACTGGCGACAGGGCCCAGATGGTAGAACTTGACCACTGGGCTATCACGGTGTCCAAAATAATAATAATAATAATAATAATAATAATAATAATAATAATAATAATAATAATAATAATAATAATAATAAAATAATAATAATAATAATAATAATAATAATAATAATAATAATAATAATAATAATAATAATAATAATAATAATAATAATAATAATAATAATAGGCTTCCTCAGACTATAGCATCAGATCCAGATCCTGGACATGTGCCTCCATTGGGTCACCGGGGTCAGCCGATCCCAACGCATTGTCAGAACACCAAACAGACATAGCAGCAACAGCAACAGCAGGGGCAGATGGGGGCTGTGAAGTGCATGAAGAGCTAGATGCGAGGGTGTTAGCTGAAGAGAAGAACTCGGAGACACTACGCTGCGCTCCCGAACCCCTCTCTCTAGCCAGGACGTCCACACTGCGCGGACGGCCGCGCCGCGCAACATCAACGTCACTCGGGGGAGAGGGTGGGACAGAAGCTGATGGAACTTCAGTGAGGTCAATCACCTCCTCGCCCCCATCCTCCACCCCAAGCTCCTCCCTTACCCTCCCTAGCAGACCAACACTCAGACACATATGATCCAAACAACACATCCAACTTTGGAGGGGGACGCAACGCTGTAACCTCTAACAACGCAGCAAGCCTAAAGTTACTCCGGAAGCGCGACTTCCCCTGAAAAAGCTTACAAAACAATCGTGATTGATCCACAGGCGACATATCATCCCAACCCTGCCGCACAGAGCCCTCCCGCTCCCGCCCAAGCAACACATCCTCCACCACAACCTCACCGCCTACGACCTCACCACCCTCCTCACTCCCTCCATCCCCCTCAGCACCCCCCACAGCCATGCCACCGAGCCTCTGCATACTCAGTAACAGCTGCTTACGTCTCGCTGCATGCATGGGGCAATCCCATAAGAAGTGCGCAAGGGACTCATTGACATCATCATGACAACAGAAGCAGCGAGGGGACATGCCACTGACCAACTTGCTGCGGTACAACCGAAGGCGGTTGTTGCAGCTGAGCAACCTTCTCCGAAGCAGATTATAATGCGCATCATCAAGGGCTACCCATCTTGGGAACTCCTTAGTTCCAAAGACTTGTCTTAGGATGACTCGCAGGCCATCAGTAAGATCGCTGCCTGCCTCTCGCTTGTCCCACATCAGTTGCTGCACCATCTTGACGTCCTGCTGAAGGGCCCACTTGTTCACAGTCGAACTCCAACCCTCGAGGTCCTTCTCTGAGCTATTTAGGAGCTCCTGAAGCCCTTGTTGTAGATCCATTGAGTCCCTGATAGCGCCTTCGGCCTCCGCAGTCCAGTCGGATTTGACTTGAGATGCGATGACAGGAAATCGCTCCTCCGGTAGAACACGCAGCCGTCCATAGAACTTCAGTTGCGCCGCCCGCCGCAAACGCTCCGCACTCAAAGAGCGCGCCAGAAAGAGTGTAATCCACTTGCTTGTCTTAGGGCTGATGCCGAGAATCATCCTCATGGGGCGCAGCATTGCTGCCTCCAGCTTGGTGAGCTGCGATACGGGGGCACGCCAGACATCGAAGGCGTACTTCAGCTTGGCCCCCACAAGTTGATTCCAGCACATGAGACGATACCTAGCTTGTATCTCACATGCACACCACAAAGAGTACCAACCTGCGGTGGCGACTTCAGTGACACGCGTAGCCCGCAGGGCCTGCTCCTTCCACTTCAGGTCGTCGGTGATAACCACTCCCAGGTACTTGTACTGACTGGTGACACAAAGCTTCTGGCCGCGAAACCACACCACGGGCTCACCTCGCTCCCTGATACTTGGTCGTTTCGCCTTGCTCGATGTGTAAATGGGCATGATTTCCGTCTTGCCGGGCTTCAAGTTGACTTCCAGCCGGTAATCTTCCGCGAACTTGGCCACAACATTGACCATCTTCTGGAGCTCGGTGCGACTGTGAGCGATGAGGGCCACGTCGTCCGCGTATAGAAGTGCCTTGATGTCGTTCAGCCGCTTCACACCCGTGATCTTGAGGGCACTCGCCAGCCGATCACACAGCTCATCCATAAAGACGTTGAAGAGTGTGGGAGAGAGAGGGGACCCCTGTTGGACGCCTACACCCTCCAGTACTTCGGGGGTGAGTGCTCCATCAACTAGCACTTGCGACGAAGTCTGCTCGTAGCACCTGCGTAGCGTGCGCCAGAACTTGCCCCTTACACCCAGCTTCCAGAGCCTCTCAAATAGACCATCTCTCCAAACAGACGGGAAAGCCTTGCGTAGATCGACGAACAGGACATACGACTGCCGCTTCTGCTGCTGACGCCCCTTCAACCTCTGCCAAAGGGTAAAGACCTGATCCGTAGTGCGACGCCCCGGGCGGAAGCCTCCCTGCTCTGGACGTAGCTTATCCGGGCCATCCACGAAGAGCGTTAGACGAGTAGCTAATAAGGACAGATACAGCTTACCAAGGCAACTAATAATCGAGATATCCCTCCAGTTGTCAGGATCCGTAGGATCCCCACCCTTGGGGATATTGACGATGATTCCCTTGCCCCAAGCTTTTGGAGTCCTCTCGGCTTCTCGAATCCAGTTGAAGTACTGTGTTAAGTAGCCATTGATGTAGGCGCCGCCATACTTGAGCATCTCGTTCTTCACTTTGTCCTCGCCACAAGCTTTGTGGTTATTCAGGGCACGTTGCCTTGCAAGGACCTCCTCTTGCGTGAACGGCTTGTCCAGCTCTTCGCAAGTGTCTTCACCTACTTCGTGCTCCTTCATAGCCCGGGCCACCTCATCTCTGAAGCGATCGTTCCAGTGGAGCTGCCGCTTAGCTTCGGATAATAATAATAATAATAATAATAATAATAATAATAATAATAATAATAATAATAATAATAATAATAATAATAATAATAATAATAATAATAGTGTATCTCCTGCCAATTGCTGAGCCAAAAGGCCATGTGCATCCAGTCCTCCATTCCATAAGGAAAGTCTCCACACCAATCGGTGGAATAAAGGAAGTGACGGCATAGAACATTACTCTAGGAGCTTTATACCAATCAGCCCATGGAAAGGACCGATGGCCTATGTACTCCCTAATAATAATAATAATAATAATAATAATAATAATAATAATAATAATAATAATAATAATAGACTTATCAGTCAATTGGCCTTTGATCCTGTCGGACATGTGCCTCCATTGGTAGCACGGGACCGTTCGGTGACGCGGCTCCGCTCCAAAGACTCGACTGGCAGTGCAATGTGCAAATGAGCGTGCTGTGCATGTGCAAGTGGATGCAAGGAGTGAGAGGAGTTATCTGCCGAGAAGAAGTCCGCGACGCTGCGCTGACCTCCACCTACAACAGATCTAGCCAGACATTCTACCTGACTAGGCCTTCCCCTCCTTCTACCCACCTCCTGAACGACCGTGAGGTCGATCACCTCCTCCTCCTCCTCCGCCCCCTCTGCCTCCCTGGTCTGCGCCTCCAACTCCTCCCACTCCTTCCAGATGGTGGCAACAAACCTTCCTAACTCCTCCTCCACCTCTTCTGGGACAGGGATAAACAAAACGCCGAGCATCGCCGCCATCTTTTCATCCTCCCCCTTCAGCCATTCCTCTTTGAAGAGCCTCATCTCCTCCTCTGCCTCCCGCAGTTCCCTGTGATAAAGCCCTCCTCGATTCAGCATGAGGGGCTGCCGGGCTTGCGCCTCATCGATAAACTTAAACAGTGCCTCACGAGAGCTCGCAAACGTTGGGCAATGCAGCAGGAAGTGACGTAACGACTCGTTAACCTCAGTGCCACACAAGGCGAAACAGCTTGAGCAGTCCGGCGAGCATGAGCCAAATTTGGATAGGTAGAGGCGAAGGCGATTGCTGCAGCTCAACAATCGCCTTCTGATAAGGTTGTGACTTCCCCCCTCCAGCGCCCGCCAACGTGGGAAAGCAGAGCGGGAAGACATCTGGCTAAGCAGCACCCTAAGCCCATCAGAGGGCTTAGCCTGCCGCTCCCAGCCAGCTACTTCCTGCCGGACAGACCATTGCTTTACCATCTCGTTCCAGTTCGCCAGAGCGGCCCGCCAGTCCTTATCATCTACCGTGCCATCTTCGTTCACGACCCGCTTGAGCGCATCCAAGCCCTCCCGCAGCCTGTGATCTGCTAAGATCAAATTTTCCGTATCTTCCTTCCATTTGCACCGACTCGTGTTGTAAAGCCTGCGTGTTAGCGCTGTGTTGCCCAGTAACTCGATGCGCCCTAGGAACAGAAGCCGGGCCGCCTTGGCAAGGATGCTAAAACTCGGCGTGCGGCCTAAACCCCTGGTGATGCAGCCGCTTGTGCGCGTACCAACACCCAAGATGACCCGCAGGGGCGCTACCAACGCGCCCTCCAGCTTACTCAGCTTGTTGGCGCCCGGCAGATCCCAAAAAGCCGATGCGTAAAGCAACTTTGCGCCAACCATTTGCTGCCAATTCATCAGCCGAAGACGCGCTGGAACTTCATGGGCAATCCAGAGGGGGTAGCAGGCAGCCGTTCCCGCTACAGTGATTTCCGCCGCCCGCTTCGCTTGCGGTTTATCGGAGAGGGTGTCCGTGAGCAGAACTCCCAGGTATTTGTAGTGGTCGGTGACGTTGAGAACCTTGCCCCGGAACCTCACGCACGGGGGCGACTTTTTTGATTTGGCGTGCCCGTATATCGGCATGACTTCCGTCTTGCCCGGTTTCAGGTTGATTTCAAGCCGATAGTCCTCCACGAATGTCGCCACGACATTTACAATCTGTTGAAGCTCCGTGACACTATGCGCAATTACCGCAACGTCGTCGGCGTAAAGCAGGGTCCGTATGTCTTCGATGCGGTTGAGGTCCTCGATCTCCAACTCTTTCGCGATTCGGACCGTTAGCTCATCCATGAAGACGTTGAACAGCGACGGTGACAACGGCGACCCTTGCTGAACTCCCATCTCTTCCAGCACTTCACCAGTGAGTTCGCCATCGACTAGCACTCGCGATGACGTTCTTCGGTAAAAACGCCGCAGAATGCGATAGAACTTGCCCTGTACCCCCATCTGGGTTAGCCTCTGAAACAACCCGGCCCGCCAAACCGTAGGGAATGCCTTTCTCAGATCCACGAACAAAACGAAAGAACGGAGGCCAGCTTGTTGTCTAAGGCGCAGACGCTCCTTAAGGACAAAATCTGGTCCCCCGTACTACGTTTTGGCCGGAACCCACCCTGCTCTGGGCGAAGCCTGCCCGGCTGATCGATGAAAGCCGTAAGCCTCGCCGCCATAAGGGACAGATACATCTTACCCAGACAGCTCAGAATCGCGATGTCTCTCCAATTTTCCGGATCGGTTGGGTCGCCTCCTTTTGGGATGTTGACGATAATCGCTTTGCCCCAGTCGCTGGGGGTGTATTCGCACGATTTCAACCAGTTGAAGAAGCGCACCAGAAAGCTCACAATCCGCGTGCCTCCGTACTTCAGCATCTCGTTCTTGATCTTATCCGGTGAGCACGCTTTGTGATTCTGGAGATTTTCCTGGCAGAGCTCCACTTCCTTCTCGGTGTAATCATAGTCCAGCGGGCCCGTCTCAGTCCGGATCTCCTCGGCTTGCGCCATGGCCTCGAATTGGTCGCGCAGGTTGTCGTTATACTGGAAGGTTTCGCGGGCCTTCCGCTCGGGCTCAATCCGCGCTGCTTCCTCATCAGAACCGACTTCCTCTACACATGCATCCTCCAAAAACTGGTTTTCTTTTGGGACCACCATACGTCGGCGGTATTCTTCCCATTCTTGTAGTTTTTCCCGGAGTGTGCATGCCAGAGTGCCATCGGGCTTCCGAACAGGAGCAGAAGCGTTCGACCGCCGAACCCCGCCCAAACGCTTTGACAGCTTCCAGTACGTGGCCATGGTAGCGCTCCTGAAGTTGGCAGCGGTGTCATTCTGGACCCGCTTCCACGCTTGCTCCTTCTTCTCCTTGCATAACCTTCTGACCGCCTTCCTCGCTTCTTTATATCTTTGCCAGGCCTCTCGGTTGGCCTCATTCCTTCGCCAGAGGCCGTATGCCTCTCTCCGTCGCGCAATCGCTTCCCTAAGACTCTCATCAAACCATGCATTAGTAAACCCTGGCCTAATCACCCGAACTCCCAAGACCTTCACGGCTGCGCCCGTGAAAGCTCGGACCACTAAGCTAGCGACCCTATCTACCTCCCGCTGAAGCTCATCCGGGTCCTCCACTGCTGATAGATCTGGGAGGCCATCTGGCAACAGCCCCGATATACCAGCTGCAAAGGTCTCGTCGTACTTCAACCTAAGCTTAGACAGCTCACTCTCCTTACCCTCAACTACCCTGCCTATCAAGCGCTCTGCCTTGAATGCTTTGTACCTCTTTACCTGCTTTTTGGGGAGTGGCTGTCCCCCCCAGACCAGTTCCGCCCACACAGCTTTGTGGTCGGTATCAAGGTCTACCTCGTCGACGCCGAAGCTTGCCTCCTCCGCCAGCTCGGAAGAGACGCAGATGTAATCCAGTAGATGCCTTCGTCCACCTACATTTTCCTGCCTAGACCACCAATATTTGTCCCCCCGTGGTTGCGAAAACCCACTGAGATTGCGCAACCCCGTGGCAACAAGCATCGCAGCCAGCAACTCACCATTCTCACTCCTAACCCCTCTACCCCTCCCATCTATCTCGCCAAAGAGGCCCACCACTCCCTCCTCCCGCGCTATTCTGGCGGGCCCCAGCTTAGCATTAGCATCACCAACCGTAACCACATGACCTTTGGTGGCGAAGTAGGAGACGGCCGCCTGCCACGCCTCATAGGCTGCAATAAATTCCTCTCGTTGATTTTCTTGGGGGAAGTAGCCGTTGCCGACGAACACATCCGACGCCGTCGCGCTCCCAGACGACAGCCTCACCCACAATTGCTGTGGGTGTGGAACAGGCGCCTGTACAATGGTAGCGCACGGTGCCAGATAGTTGGCCACCAACGTCAAGACTCCCCCCAAGAGACGCGAGCCCGCACCAGTTGCAGCCGCTTTGCCGAGGACTGCGAAGCCGTCGACTTGGAGCTTCTCCACCTTCTGCGACGATAGGTTGTGCTCCTGGACTCCGACGATCACCCAGCCTCGCTCCTTGTAGTGCTCCGGCCATTCCCCAAAGCCTGGGCTATCCGCACCCACTTTGCCTTGCCAATTATGTGAGGCCACCCTCAGTGGGAAGCCTTTCACAAATTGGGAAGAACGAAGCTGATGCCGATGCCTGCGCTTCGGTTGAGCCCGCCTGGAGCCCTCCGCCACCCTCCACGGCCCATCCTGCACCCTCCGCCCCAGCTCCTCCAGCTCCCGCATCCCGCCCCATTCCGCCAAGGGAGATTCACCGCTTGAGGCTTCGCCCTGGGGCTCGTCGACTTCCACGTCGAGCACCCAGTAGCCAAATCCCTGCTTGCGAAGCTCCCTCTGCATCTCTACATACTGGGCACCCCCCCGTGCAGCCCGCTGCTTCTCTCTTTCCCGGAAAGTCCTACCCGTCGCAACGTGAACCTTTCCCGTGAAGAACTTACGCTCCCGCAGCAGCCGCACCATCTTCTCCGCCTCCTCACAAGACGCACATTTAATCCGCAAATGTCGCCCACTACCTCTGCCCGCGAATTCCACCTCGACTTCCCCGAGACCGAGAATTCGGAGCTCTCGCGCCATGGCCACTGTCTGAGAGACATGCGATAGCCCCCATACTATGCAACATCTCTTATCCAGCTCATTTCGTACCTTCCTCCGCCACCTCCTCGGTGGCGGTACCGCTTGCCACACGCCGTGACCAGACTTTTCCGGACGTGACTTCTCTTCCGAGGTTGGGGAGGGTGATCGAGATGCAGCAGGATTGCTGGCTCTACGTGATTCAGGTTGCCCGTCAGGTACGCGAGCACTCGACCACCCCACCCCGGCCGAGTAGCCATCGCCACCCGCAGGCGCACTCCCACGGGGAACGTCTAAACCTGAAGGATTACCGCCTTGACCCATAGGGCCAGCACTAGCGGCCGCGCTCTTCGCATAAGAACCTGACATAAGTGGTATGGGACCCCGGTGCCGCATTGATCGAGTTGTAAACTCGATAAATGAGGACCCAGGTGGGGTTATTTAAAGCTCAACCCTTAAAAAGCATACGTGTACGTATGTATAGGAATACACACATTTATGAGACGGATCACTCACCTGCATCCGTAACCAGGCACGAGGCAGGACCCGCTGTGCATCATCGAGGTAGGTGTCGTGGCAAACCACCCTGCGTCCGATAAACGCTGCAAGTGAGTCATCCGTCTCATAAATCAATGGAACGCTTATCGTGCGCCCCTCATAGGCTCAGCCCGCCCATGTGAAAGCTAGGCCTCGCCCAAAGCAAAGCAAAGCAAAGCAACAACAACAACAACAACAACACAAAAAAAAGAGAGAGAGAGAGAGAGAGAGAGAGAGAGAGAGAGAGCGAGAGCGAGGCCGCCGTGGCTCGCCCGCAATCCAGCTGGGTGCACCTCGTCACAACCACTCATCGGCGTGAGCTCATAGCTGTGT
This sequence comes from Paulinella micropora, assembly GCA_019918135.1. NCBI lineage: Eukaryota > Cercozoa > Imbricatea > Euglyphida > Paulinellidae > Paulinella > Paulinella micropora. Next base: position 103,834 of record WBZZ01003868.1, on the reverse strand, counting down.
GCGACATAGGTACAAGAGCAAGAGGAGAAACAGTGTGCCAGCGTGGATGTGTGGGTGAGGCAGTGCGGTGAGGCAAAGCAGCGATGCCAGTCGAATCCCTGGAGACGGAACCTAGCATCAAAAACATCGTATAAGTCTACCCCAGGCCTCCATCCACCGAGTGGTGAGCTCGATAAAAGAAGACCCGAGTGGGGTTATTTAAAGCTCAACCCTTAAAAAAGCATAAACATGTACGCCGCCAGGAACCCAACAACAATAACATAGCAGCCAGGAACCCAACAACAATAACATAGCAGCCAGGAACCCAACAACAATAACATAGCAGCCAGGAACCCAACAACAATAACATAGCTTCCGTAACCAGCCTTCAGGAACCCGCCTCAGTTACCCGCCCCCGTAACCAGGCCAGAGACGTGACGTACTATGCATCATTGAGGTGTCGTGGCAAGCCACCCTGCGTCCGATAGAAGCTACAAAAGAGTCATCTACCGAGAACACTAAGTGACAGGCCCGGTCACATGCACCCAACACGTCCCGACCCTCCGCCAGAGCATCCCCATGGCATCCGCAAAGTGAGCACGAGGGGTTCTGGGAGAGAGAGTGAGTCAGGAGCCCCGCGTCCAGGCAGTCGCTACTGTGGCAGTTGAGTGATTTCAAGGCTTGTGGAAATGTGTGGAGCCTGTCGCCTTCATACCCACTCATACCGACAATAGTTTAGTTAACCAACCTGTCCAGTGACCCACTGAGCCCAACCCCCTCCCTCAGATAACCCCCACCCCCCGCACCCCGAGTGATACCAGAGGCCACCCCGAGCCAAGAGCCGTGAGCGTGGTGAGAGAGCTTCTCTCAGTAAAAGTTTCCGTCTCATGAATCAGTGGAGCACTGATTATGTACCCCTCATAACAAGCTGCCAACGGCCCCAACCCCGCCGTGTGGCGGTGACACCCAACCATGTATTGGTGCCCCCCATAATAATAGTAATAATAGTAATAATAATAATAATAATAATAATAATAATAATAATAATAATAATAATAATAATAATAATAATAATAATAATAACAATAATAATAATAATAATAATAATAATAATAATAATAATAATAATAATAATACTGATAAGGGGTACGGGAGGGGTATGGGAGGGTATGATACCTATATTTTAATACATAATAATAATAATAATAATAATAATAATAATAATAATAATAATAATAATAATAATAATAATAATAATAATAATAATAATAATAATAATAATAATAATAATAATAATAATAATAATAATAATAATAATAATAATAATAATAATAATAATAATAATAATAATAATAATAATAATAATAATAATAATAATAATAATAATAATAATAATAATAATAATAATAATAATAATAATAATAATAATAATAATAATAATAATAATAATAATAATAGTGCTTCTCTGTCAATGGCTGATGCATTCTGCACATGCGCCTCCATCGTCTCACCCGTGAGGGGAGTACGAAGAATTGACGATAGGCTCTAATGACACCCCCGCAAGGGCAGTTCCAACACTTCCAGACGGACCGGTATGTTCAATGAAATTACTGGTCAATAATAATAATAATAATAATAATAATAATAATAATAATAATAATAATAATACTGATAAGGGGTATGGGAGGGTACGGGAGGGGTATGGAGTATGGGAGGGTACGGGAGGGGTATGGAGTATGGGAGGGTACGGGAGGGGTTTGGAGGGGTATGATACCTATATTTTTTATAATAATAATAATAATAATAATAATAATAATAATAATAATAATAATAATAATAATAATAATAATAATAATAATAATAATAATAATAATAATAATAATAATAATAATAATAATAATAATAATAATAATAATAATAATAATAATAATAATAATAATAATAATAATAATAATAATAATAATAATAATAATAATAATAATAATAATAATAATAATAATAATAATAATAATAATAATAATAATAATAATAATAATAATAATAATAATAATAATAATTCATAATAATCATAATAATAATACTGATAAGATGTATGGGAGGGGAGCTGGGAAAGATAGAATTCCAAGGAAAGTAACTTACATTTTTACTTACATACCTATGGCATTTTTAGTTACATATCTGTGTTCATGCCTTTCTTGCTCTGAGAGGGGTATGACAGGGGTATGAGAGGCGGGGTATGACAGGGGTATGAGAGGCGGGGTATGACAGGGGTATAAATTCTAAGTGTTCATGGCTTTCCTTGCTCTGAAACAGGTTCTTTTGCTGTAGCAAGGCGGAACCGAAGTATGCAGACACTAGCAACGCGTCCAAACCCCAAGTACCCCTTTATACCCCTATACCCCCTCATACCCCCATATCCCATACCCCTATACCCCCTCATACCCCCATATCCCATACCCCTATACCCCCCCCCCCCCCGAGGGGAGGGTGTGGGGGGGGGGTGGTGTATAGTAGTATGTAATGTAGGGGCATGAGGGGGTATGAGAGGGTGTACTAGTACAGGAGGGAGCACTACAGTGCAGAGAGAGGGGTGGTAGGGGGGGGGGGGGGGGAAGGAAAAGGTACCCCTTTATACCCCTATACCCCCTCCCATACCCTCATACCCCTATACATAATATATAATAAAGGGGTATGAGGGGGTATAAGGGTATAAAGGGGTACCTTTTCCTCCCCCCCCCCCCCCCCCCGCCCGTCTAATACCCCCCGTCTCTCTCTCTCTCTCTCTGCTGTAGGGCTCTGACTCAGACGAGGACGACCAAGAGCAACAAAAGGCACCGCGCAAGGTACCCCTTCATACCCCTATACTCACTCTCATACCCCCTCATACCCCTATATCCCATACCCCTACTGTCTCTCTCCCTCCCTCTCTCTCTCTCTCTGTGTCTCTCTCTCTCTCTCTCTCTCTCTCTCTCTCTCTGAACCGTAGCGCCAGAAACTCCAGAAACTCGTGGAATCAGAAGACGAGGAAGAGGGAAAAGGAACGGTACCTCTATACCCCCTCCCATACCCCCTCATACCCCTATACCCTGTTGCCCCACCCTCTCCCTCTCTCTCTCTCTCTGATAGGCATATGCACATCTCCTAGAAAAGGAAAGGGAGTGGTTAACTTTTTTAGATGTGGAAAAAAAATTGACAGAAATTATCTGGAGTTTCTGCGCGTCGAAAATGCGAAATCGAAGGAATCTCTCGCTCCCTCCCTCTCTGTCTCTCTCTCTCTGTCTCTCTCTCTCTCTGTACTATAGGCTGGGAGTGACGAGGATGAGGAATGGAGGCCGCGCAAGGGCAAAGGCAAGGGAAAAGGAAAGCGCAAGGGCAAGGGAAAAGGAAAGAAGGAATACCGCAAGGAAAAAGGAAAGAAGGAGGACCGCGTTTTGGTGTGCGAGGTATGCAATACCCCTGTCTCATACCTCTGTCCCATATCCCTGTCTCATACCCCTGTCCCATACCCCTGTCTCATACCCCTGCCTCATACCCGTGTCACACCTCGCCTCTCTCATACCCCTCTCATACCCCTGTCATACCCCTCGAAAGGTTTGCAATCATCCTTGGCCGAAGGACGAAGACGCAGACTGCGTCAAGAATTGCATCACCATCAATGTAGTCGTGATTGAACGTTACTACAAATTGACGACCTCAGCCAATCTTCTGCGATCGGTCTGTTCTACATATACCTATCTGTATCCCCATCACATGTCACTTTCTCGTTGTGTGTGCAGTATCCCAAGGAGCTACTCCACACCTACGAAGCCTATCACCGGGATGATGGGAGCGACGTCCCCATGTCCCAGCATCCGGCCACACAAAAACAAAAAATCGAACGAAAAAAAAACCAAGTCGGAGGGGGGTATGGAAAACACACAAGGCAAGCCCAAGGCACAATGCAGTAAAGTGAACGGGAAGCCGGGAGGAGCGAAAGAAAAACCATCTACATGCATCAGGAATGAAAAACAAACAATAAATTTCCAAAACGCAAGCAGTCCGGCCACACAAGAACAAAAAATCGAACGAAAAAAAAACCAAGTCGGAGGGGGGTATGGAAAACACACAAGGCAAGCCCAAGGCAAAATGCAGTAAAGTGAACGGGAAGCCTGGAGGAGCAAAAGAGAAACCATCCACATGCATCAGGAATGAAAAACAAACAATAAATTTCCAAAACGCAAGCAGTCCGGATAAATTTCCAAAACGCAAAGATGATGAGATGAGACAGAGGAGAGAGAGAGAGAGGAGAGAGAGAGAGAGAGAGGTATGGGAGGGTATACTATGAGGGGAGACAGAGAGATAGAGATAGAGAGAGAGAGAGAGAGAATATACCGGTAACTTATCCTCCTCCTTGTCCTTGACCTCCCCTGCCTGCGCGAGCGGGCCCAACCCCCCCTCAAGTGCCTGCTGTTTTGCCACAACCACAGCTTCGTGGAGCTGCTGCAGGGGCTGCTGCTCCAGCACACGTGGGACGGCGACGACGGCGCGGCGGCCGACCGCTTCATCACCCTGACGGGCACAACGCCGCAGCCCAAGCGCCCGGAACTCATCCGGCGTTTCCAGCACGACCCGCGCTGCCAGGATGCGGTCCTGAGCATTCTGGCGGCGGGGCAGAGCGTGCACCTGACGGCCGCCAACCACGTCTTTTTCTTCTAGTTGACCTGGAACGGGGGGGACCTGCTGCAGGCCGAGAAGCGCGCGTGCCGCATGGGCCAGCGCCGGCACGTCGATATCAAGTTGCTAGTGCTGGACTGTTTTATTGAGCGCCGGCAGCTGGAACTCCTGAGCAAGATCCGCAACCAGGCCTCCGTCCTCAACCAACAAGAGCTGGCCGCGCACGGGCTGGCGTGCGAGACGGAAACGTTCCGCGCCTCGCGGCGGCGCCGCCGGCACCGCGGGGCCGCTGAGCCAGTGGCCGCGGAGCCCAAGCCAGCCGCGGCGCTGGAGGCGCGGCTCTCCCGGGCCGGCGGCGGCCACCGCGTAGGCGGCGCCGCCGCGAGGCGCGGGGGGGGGGGGGGGGGGGGGGGGAAGGAAGGCACTGCCCCTTTCGCTCCCTTTCCTACCCCGGAGCGGGCCGCTCGGCGTGCCTCAGGTTCTGGTCCTGGTCCTGACCTTCTTGGAGGGGCGCGGCCCGTCCTGGCCCTGCGTGTCGGCCGCCCGGGAAGTCTTTTTCTTCTGCTGCAGTTTGTCGACCTCGTCTTTGAGCGTCTGGATCGACGCTGGCTTCAGGCGCCAGCAGCAGTGGCAGGCCAGCGCGTAGAAAGCTAGGGTGCTGATGAGATTGCTTAAGTCACCCGAGGCGTCCCGCTTGCCTCCTTCGTACTGCAGGCGGAACGCATACGCGATGGGGTTCCTTCTTTTCTCCTCTTCTTCCTCCCCTTTTTTCGGCTTTAGCGTTCGGTGCACGTAGCGCTCCATCCGCTCCAAGAAGCTTCCGGGGGTGGTCGTGTCTGTCCACTGCACGTCGGCAGCAGGTGCAAGGCCTCGGCCAGGCCTACAGCTGCTCTGCCTTTCCCCCCGACCTTCTCCGCCTCTTCCCTCAGCACCTTCACCGCTTCCTCGAAAGGGCAGGAAAAGCCCGGCGGCGGATCATCACCCCTCGCCGAGCCCTCCGGCACGCAGGGGACGCTTTCGCGCTCCATATCAATCAGCAGGTTAGCTACCGAGTTAGCCACCGTGAATAGGTACAGGGCCAGCGCCCAGGCGGCATCACTGTGCAATCGGAGCGATTCTCTCCACGCAATGGCTTTGGCTAAAGGAAGGGTCCACCTGTCGTACGGCTCTACGTCGATGAGCCTCACGACAGGGCCCTCTCTCTCTTGGACCTGCAACATATTATCTAACCTCAGGTCCAGGCAGCCGTAGGCTTTGTCCGGCTCTGTCTTTCGCAGCACCTGCACGTACCGAAGCAGAGTGCCTTGCACCGACTGCAAGACACTGTGGTGCTCACTCTGTGTCTTCCGGGAGGCCAGCAGGGTGCTGACCATCTGGCCCAAGGGGAGGATATGCAGGATAAGATAGAACTTGCGCTCAACTGGCTCTTCGGCCGCGGGCCCTTCAGCCGCAGGCCCTTCGGCTGCGGGCCCTTCAGCCGCAGGCTCTTCAGTCGCTAGCTTTGCAGCAAAGATCTTTCCAGCATGTTGCAACCAGTGCGGATACTTAAGCCAGACCCACTGCTTGCTTTCGGGCTCAAACAGGGAGCCTTCTAGCCGCGGGATCTCTCGGCACGTGTACTTGTACTGAAGTTGCTCGTCATTAAACGCACGCAGCTGTTCCATAAACGTGGCCACGTCGTACTCCACGGCCCACCCGTACAGCAAATGGCCGACGCCGAACTCTTCCTTGGCCAGCGCGTCGGCCCAGTCACGGCGGGCCGCTAGCTCGTCCTCGCTGAGGTACTCGTAGCCAGCTCGCACGACATAAGCGGTCGTCAGGCGAGTAACTACGTTGACGGACCCCGCGCACACCCAGTCCTGGTTTTCTTGGTCCAAAGTGCACAGGCACTCGTCAGTAGCTCCCGGGCAGGCATCGTGCTGCTCTATCCGTGCTCTGAACATAGCGTGCAGGGCGGCCAGCGGCCCCGGCTGACCGGCCAGCCCCTGGGCAGCGGGCGGCTTCTGGGCAGCGGACGACACCTGCTGCCACAGCCAGACTAATTCGCCTGGGGGCTGGTCTGGGGGGCGAGGAGCCCCCTGGAGCCAGCTGCAGGCCGCTTTGCCCCGCAGGAGCTGGTGCTGCGGGTCGAGCGGGGCTGCCTTGCTCGGCAGTACCTGGTGCTCCGGGTCGAGCGGGGCTGCCTCGCCCTGGCTACCGGTGGGTGAGGAGGGCATACGGAAGCAGGCGACGAGGGAGAAAAACCTCGCTTCTCGTTCCGCCCCGGAGCTGGTGCGAGGGGCCTGCCCTGCCTGGTAGGGGGTTTGCATCCAAGTACCCGGGCCTTCCACGCCCTTCTTCATCTTCTACCTGCCCCTTCCCCCCCCCCCCCCCCCCCCCCCCCCCCCCAGTGCGCCCTGTCCGCGGCGGGGTGGCGCGCACCCAGCCGCTCCCCTCCTCCCCCCGGCCGGCGGGGCCCGTGCGTGCCGCTCCCCCCTCCCTGTCCCCGGCCGGTGCGCGCGGCCTCGCCCCCGTGCCGGCCACACTGCCCGGGGGATGCGCACACGCGCCCCCGTCCCCGTCCCCGCTTTCCGGCACCAGGTCCCTTGGCGTAAGCATTTGAGCGGCGCCTGCCCCCCTGCACACTTCTGACGACGCAGGAAGGGGGTGCTGCCACCGCTAGCGAATGGCAGCCAACCTGAGGGCCGGCCGCGGGGCGCCAGGGGGCGGAGAGCTTACCGGGCCCGGCAACGGCGGCGGGTACCAGCCACTCCCGGCGGTGTGCCGCCGGCTCGTCGCCAGCTACCTCCTGTGCGCAGCGGACCTGGCAGCGCTTGCCTTGATCTGGGACTTGGCCCCCCACCAGGGCAGGGCACAGCCCCGCCACTCCTGGAGGCTGTCCCACCTGCTGGCTGCCTGGGAGCCGCCGGCCGGCCGCCGCAGGGCCCGGTCGAAGTGGTGGTCGACGCGGACGAGGGACTGCGGCTGGCCAAGATCGCAGTCATTGCTCCACTCTCCGTGTTAGGGGCTGGCCTGGGCTTGGACGTGCTGGCGCTGCACGTGGTGAACGGCGCGCGGGGCTTCGAGCTGGGCCGAAACCTCCGCGCGCCCCGCCCGGACGCGGTGGCCGCGCCTACCTGCCAACTAGTCGAGCTGCGTGTCGAGGCGGACTGCCCGCGGCAGTTTGCCGCCGCGTGCAGCTTCATCAGCCAGACCATGTTCCCCCGCTTGGAAACGCTGTGGCTAGCGTACGGCGGCCGGGACCGCCCCGCCGGCCTGTCGGAGCTCAGCGTAGGCTTCCAGTGCCGGCGCTTCCCCCGCCTGCGCGTCCTGGTGCTGGGCCCGCTGCCGGCGGCCCTCACCGGCCAAGTATGGGCCGACACGGACGTGGTTTTCCGGGCTTACGTGTGGCCTGGTTGTAGCCTGGGCAGGCGTTCTGTCCGGTTGCGGGAGGAGGCACCCCTGGGCCTAGGTCACGCCAGCCTAGCTAGTTCGGTCCTAAAACCACATTGACGCGCTCCGGAAACCGGTGGGGTGCTCTCCTCCCTCGGGCCGGCCGTGCACTCTCTCCCGGGGGTGCTGCTCCCCCCCCCCCCCCCCCTTCCCTCCCCCCTCGGCCCCCCGACGCTTCTCCCTGCCGGCGCAAGCCCCGCGTCCAGCTCGTTTCCTTCCCTCCTCTCTAGCCTCCCTTACTCTCTCTTTCTTTCCGTCCCCCGTTCGGTTCGCCGGCCGGGGGCCCGGCACCACCGGTTTACTGTGCCAAAGGCGGGTCGTTAGCAGGGCACGAGCTAACCTGTGCTGATCTGATCATGGGAGCCGCCGAGTCGTCTAGACCGCAGGAGGACGAGCGGCCTCCGTTTGTTCTCGACCTGCTGATCGATCAAACCAGCGATGCTCGACCATCATCATCGCAGCCGCTAGTCCAGCTACAACTTGCAACCCAAGGGGAGATAGCAACGCTGCTGCAGAGAGATGGGTTTCCTTTACTGGATCTAAATCCTCAGAACGTGTACTTTTACGCGCTGGACGGAGAAGCAGAGCATGGTGTCACTACAGACGCAGCACCAAGCCGACAGCCTCCTCGCAGCGGCTGAACCACCTGGTCTGCCGCGTCATGCAATTTGTGGACAACCGCAAGGCCCCGGCGGCGCAGCCTCTGCCGGCTGTGCAGGCCTGGACCGTCCTGTTTTACCTCTGCGGGGCCTTCTGGGCGCGGCAAACCGAGCCTGCCAAGAAGCAGCGGCTCGAACGACAATTGCGCCAGGCAGTAGCAAGTGTCGTGCAGGGTAACTACAAGGCCGGCAACGAGCAGTGGGCGCTGGTCAGCCGCGTCCGTAACAGGCTGTCCGCCTTGGAAATCGTGCTTGGGATGGCTGCAGCAGAGGAAGAAAGAGAGGCTGACCAGGGGGAGGGTTCAGGCGTCCTCAGCCGCAGCACTCATGTCAAGCCAAGTTCGGGCTACGACGGGGCGGCCATGATGGACGATCTGAGCCATAGTACCCAGTTCGAAGCAGGAGAACCCGTTGCACACAGCGAGGCCAGACAGCAGCCGCGCAGCCAAGAGGTAGAGGCGGCGCTCCGGGTGGCCAAGAATTTCCTGCAGGAGGCCAACCGCGTGGTTGAGAGCCAACCCAGCGTGCCGGCGGGTCCTGTGATCGTGTTGCCCCAGGGGCGAAGCAGGCGGGGGGCCGCGCTCTAGGGTCTCAAGCGCGTACAGGCCGCCATCAGCCTGTGCCAGTCAGTCGCAAAATGCACCGATTGCGGGCGACAGGTAGACTCCCAAACGCGCAAGGGGCGCCCTCGCGAGTGAAGGACTGAAGGAGACAAGCGAGGAAGAAGGGTGTGGGCTTTTTCGGGGAGGGGGGAAGGGCGCCGCGCGGCCACCCCCACGTGGTCTTTGAGTCATTAAAAGTAACCGTCCTCGGCCGCCTGCTCGTCGTCATCGCCTGCCGGCCCCGCCTCCGTCTGCCAACCCGCCGGCCCCGGGGGATAGTCCACCTGCCACCCCGCCGGCCCCGGGGGGAAGTCCGTGGAGGAGCGGGGCGGGGGCGCCCGTGCCTGGCCGCGCTGCGACGACATGCGCGGCGCCGGCCGGCGGCGTGTCAGGGGCCAGGCGGCCGGACCCTGCTCCGGGCCCTGGCGCACGGGCTGGTAGCCGCGCCTCCCCCCCGGCCAGCGCCGCAACGCGGCGCCGCAGTAGCAGCACGCAGAGGCTAGCGCGAGCGCCACGCCGACCCACAGCCACGCGGGCGGCGCGGGCCACCAGCACAAGACGCCCCAGGCCGACCGCCACTTGTCCGAGTGGAGGCGCGCGACAGCCCCCTGCGTCCAGGCCGCGGGGTCCAGCACCAGCACGGCCTCGGGCAGGCCCATGACCTGCCAGGTATGGGTCTCGTTGGCGAGCGGGGCGGGGTCCTTGACCCCGGCGAGCTGCGCCAGCGCGTCGGCCAGCGCGGTGTCCGGCAGGTCGGCGGGCTCACCACCCCAGAACGACCGCCGCCAGCCCCGGTCCTGCAGGCGTGAGTGCAGGAACTGCAGCACGTAGTATGGCGGGCGCCGGGCAGAGCAGCCCAGAAGACGGCGGGCCCCGGCAGCAGCAGGCTGTCGGCTACGCCGGGGCCGGGCCACGTGGTCCAGGGGGACAGCAGCTCTAGTTCCCTGGCCGCGTAAGCACCCCCCAGCCGGTGCACAGCCAGCCCCACGGCTCCACCACGGACGGGGCAGAATGGGGTGGCGGGGTCAGGGCACGGCGCTTGGGTAGAAAAGGGGGGGGGGGGAGGAAGAGGGAGGAGGGGGGTCCCCCCCCCCGCGCTCTCTCTGCCTCCGTATGCTCTCCCCCCTTCCTCGCCCAACCTTGGGAATTATTCCAAGCTCACACTCTCCCCCGCTCCCAGTCGCCCGGATTCCGTCAACGTAGAAGGGGCGGGGGGTGCGCTCCTCCCAGAGGACCCCCCCCCCCCCCCCCGCCCACTCCCTTCCAGCCAAATAGGGAGGGAGGGGTTTCACCCCGCCGCGGGGCCCGGGACCTGCGGCCGCGGGCACAGCGCTCCGCGCCTTGGGCGGCCGGAGGGGGGGGGGGGGGGGGGCAGACCGAACCCCCGCGCCCCTGCGGAGGGGGGGGGGGGGAGAAGAATGCCCTTGCGCCTGGCGTGGCGCGTGCGGCCTGGCCCGGGGCGTGGAGCGCCGGAGGGATTTTCTGGGGAGGCGTACCTCTGGCACCAGGGACGGCACGCCCTACAAAGTGAATGAGTAGCGAGAGGTGGAGCGGAGAGGCCTCGGTGCGTGCGGCGCAGGCCCCCGACCTGCCCGTCCAGCGCGAGCTGGTGGAACGGTCGTCGGGCACCCACGAAGACACAGGGTTCAGGCACAACTGGAGCCTCCTGGCGGGCGCACTAGCCGGCCCGGGAGGCTGTTGCTGGTGTACGAAGAAGGTGCACCCGAGGGGCAGCAGCTGCTGGCGTACGCGCTGCTGTCGGTAGCAGACGGCTGGCGCCTGGACCTCTGTGAAGTAGACGTGGGGCGACGACGCCAGGGAATCGGCAGCACCTTCGTGGCGGGGCTGCTGGCGTACCTCGCCCGCACGACCCCCGCTGATTACCTGGTGCTGCGCCGTGTGCCGCAGCACGACTACACCTTCTGGCTCTCACGGAGGTGGGAGCCAGCGGGCGCGGGGCGGGCGCAGGTGCTGTGCCGCGACATCCCGCGGCCGGCGGACGGACTGGCTAGCCTGAGGCAGCGGCTCCGCGGAGTGCAGACCTGCGCAGTGCACTTGCTCTTCGGCTCCGGGGCTTGGACTGTGCCGGCGGCGGGCGCCGCCCGCTTCGTACCTTGGACGCAGGACAGGCCGTGCCCCCAGCGTACGCTGGCGTTCCCTGCCCTGCGCGTGGCCGGCCACGTCTACTTTCCGTTCAAGGTGGTCGAGAAGCAGCGCCGCGCGGCCGGTTACACCAAGCTGCTCTGCCTGGTCGAGGGGCAGATCGCCTTCTTCGGACCCGTCATGGCGGGGCACGACGTCGTGGCGCCCGGCGCGGCGAGGCTCGGCGTGCGTCCGACGGGGGCCGCCAGCTTCTGACTCTGGGGGCTGCGCCTGCCCGGGGCGCCCCCCCAGCAGGCAGAGGCCGGGCCGCCGGACCTCACACTGGAGAGGCGCTGGTTCCAGCACGTGGACATCGTGGCGCTAGCCCTAGCTTAAGCACGCCTGGATCTCGGCGCGGCCCGGCAGCCCCGCCAGGCGCGGGCGCAGCGGCCGGGCGACGACGGCGGGCGTGACGAAGTGGCCTGGGAGTTGGTTTTACGGCTGGAGGCCGCTCCCGGCGAGGGAGGCAGGTTAGGGACCAGCCTCCCCTGGAACGGGGGGAAGAAGCGGAGGGAGAGAGATCTAGTTCCTTGTTAGTAAAAAGCCCCGACCTTTAATCCAAGTTAAGGTTACCAGGGTAGAGGAGACGAGACAGAGGAGCCGGGGTCGGCGGGGGCCGTTCTGCCTAGGGGTCGGGCCCCGTGACCCGCCGCTTGGCCCTCGCGACTGGGCGGGGCGCTGCCGCCGGTGTCTGTGTATGCCGGAAGGGGTAGGTGTCGGGGAGGCCCACCAAGTCCACGCCCCTGCCAGTGGCCTGCAGCAAGTCTAGGTGCTCGATGAAGCACAGTGAGAAGCAGCCGCTCACGCGCACCTGGCGCAGGTGGCGCAGGCTAGCCAACCGCTTGAGGACGGCCAGCCCCCCGGAGCCGGACAGGTCTAGCGAGGCCAGCGGTGCTAGCGCGGCCAGTGACAGGGTGACCTGGGTGGCTTGCAGGCGCAGTGCGAGCAGTTTCGGCGGGCACAGGAGCGCGGGCAGGGGCGCGTAAACCAGCCCCCGCAGCTCGAGCTCCCGTAGCTCGGGCAGCAGCCCGAGCCCGGAGGGCTCGATCGAGCCCAGCGCCGGCAGCAGCGACAGCACGCGCAGCCCACGGCAGGCCGCCAGCGGCCGCAGGTTGGGGGCGTGGGTGAGCAGTCAGTCGCGGGACGCACAGCCGGCGGCCGGGTAGTGGAGCCGCAGCGTGTGCAGGTGCGGCGCGCCCGCCAAGAAGTCCAGGCTGTGGCCCGGTGGTTCGAGGTCGCCTAGGTCCACGTTGCGCAGCTCCGGCAGGCGCGGCCAAGGTGTCCGGCCCAGGAGGTCCGCGGCCTGCGACGCCAAGCGCACGTGCAGGACCTCCAGGCCGGGCGCAGAGTGTGGGAGTCGCAGGCTCTGCAGGTAGGGGCAATCCAAGACCCGCAGCACGCACAGCCGGGGCAGGCCGGCTCACCTGCGGACAGCGTCGCTACGACGGGACAGGTATTCTAGCTGTGGCAGCGCGGGGAGCAGCAGGTTGAGGTCGGGGGTCACAGGCCGCGCAGCACCAGCCGGCGGAGCCGGGAGTGGCCGGCAAGGAAGCCCAGGCCCCGCAGGCTAGATCTAGAGCAAGAGGCCAGCTCGAGCTCTTCTAGGTCGGGCCAGCGCGCCAGAGCCTCCGCCTGGGACAGCAAGGGGCAGTGGAGGAGGCTGAGCGTCCTGAGCCGGGCGGCCGACCGCTGCAGCAACCCTAGGCTGAACGCCGGTCTATTGTGCGAGAGCCTGACACAGCGGAGCTCGGGCAGCAGGGCCAGGCCGCTGATATCTTGCAAGGAGGAGCAGTGCTCCAGCTGCAGCTCGGCCAGGCGGGGCGCCAGCACGTGCAGCCCGTGCCGCGAACGCAGCTGGGGGGCCCGGCCCAGGTACAGCCTGCGCAGGCGCGCCCCGCCCAGGCCGCCCGGCGGCAGCTCGCGCAGGTAGCAGAGGGGTCCGCGGGGCCCCGCCGCTGGGGGGCCGCTCGCATGCAGTGCGCTCAGCAACGCCAGCTCTCGCACATCCAGGGAGGGCAGCAGACCGCCCGCTCGTTCCCACTCGGCCACGCTGCCGATGAACAGGCGCCTGACACGGTCCCCCAAGCTTTGCAGTAGCCGCTGTGTGCCCAGGGAGGGCGCGTGGCCTAGCACCAACGGCCGCGGCCACAGCGCTGGCTGCTCCCGCAGGCCCCAGAGGCCCCCGACACGTACGCGCAGCAAAGTGAAAAGGGTACAGGCCGGCAGAAAAGACATGATCTCTTTCTGCAGCTCGGCCGGCAACGAGTCGCCGTCCGCGTCCGCCCCCGGAGCGGGGCTGAGCGGCCGGCCCGCAGGGCTGGGCGAGCTCTCCATAGCGCCGGGCGCGGGGACAGGAAACGGCTCGGCCTGGGGGGAGGACCCGAGCTTCTTCTTCCTTCTGCTTTTTCTTCGCACCCGGCCCCGGCCGCGACTGCCTCCCCCCCCCCCCCTCCCCCCCCCCGCTCCCCTAGGGCGGCCGGCGCCCTCCCCCTCCCCACCAGGCGCCCCGGGCGCGGGCACGCAGTAGCGCCGTACCTTTCCCCCCCTTTGCGCCCCCCGGGCGCGGGCATGCAGTAGCGCCGTACCTTTCCCCCCCCTCCGCGCCCCCCGGGCGCGGGCATGCAGTAGCGCCGTACATGCCCCCCCCCCCCCTTCCCCACCCCCCGGGGGACAGGGGGCTGGTCCAGGCCTGCCAGCGGTTCGCCCCTTTCCGCGCCCCTGGCCTGTTGCGCCGAGAGAGAGAGAGAGAGAGAGAGAGAGAGAGAGAGGAGCGAGGGAAGGAGCGACCTGCGCTCAGCAAGCCGGCCCCCCTCCCCCCCTCCTGGTGCAGGTAGGCTGGCGCAGGGACGTGGGGTGCGTGGAGGGTGTGTGGGGGCGGGAAGGGGGGGGCGACCCCTGCTTTGGGTTTTCTGGTGGCAGGCACCAAGGATCCAGGACAAGACACCAGATGCAAGAGCCGCACTGCCAGCCCTGCCTGCGCGGCGAAAAACTGTATTTCTGCCACTGCCCGACCTGGGCACAGCTGACGGACTACGAGGAGGTCTTTGGCGAGAGCTACTGGGGGAGATTCCGTGCTCGCCCCGGTATTGTTCCGCCTGTGTCGGTCATCGCCGCACGCAACCAGCTGGTGCGCGAGTATGGGCTGGGGCGCTTGGTGCGGCCCCCGCTGCCCGTAGCGTTCCGCGCGGGCGCGGGCCACGAAGCAGCGGAAAGGGGCCTGGATCACCTGGAAGTGTACTGCGGGATACACATTACGTAGGCATCGTGAGTAACTACAAGGCACAAGACAAGCCACCCGCGGGTTGGCGGCTCACCAGCCCGCTGTATTCGGAACACTGCGACAGCTACCTGCGGGTCGTGCCGGTGCCCGTAGACGCCCGCCCGCCCCGGTGTCCAGCGCCTCAGGCAGCCCCCGAGCCAGCGGACGCCAGGGCCCCCCGCCGAGGAAGAAGGCCAGGGTAGCGCAGGGAGAATGCCGCGCGCGAAGGGCTACTTCGCACGACGTACAGGCGCTGCGCAAATTGGTGTTCGACGGCCTACAGTGCCAGCTACACTGGGACTACCTGCAAGAGCCCGCAGCGGGCCTACTTTTCGTGTGCGAGCGCACGGAGGATCAGCAGCTGCTGGGGCTGGCGCTGTGCACGCGCGCCGAAGAAGAGCGGCCGGGCGACTGGCCGCCACGCCAAAGCCGCGCGGCCTACGTGCACTTGTTCGAAGTCCACCCGCGCTACCGTGGGCAGGGCGTCGGCAGCAGGTTCTGCCGCGAGGTGCTGGAACTCTTGGAACAACACACGGACGCGGGCTTCGTGTACTTGCACAGCGCTACGGCTGCCGTGGCGGGTTTCTGACGCCGCCAGGGCTTCCAGCCCTACCAGGACGTGTACGAGCAGGCCCTGCGTTACCAGTTGGCGCGTGAGGCTCCGCTGTCGGCAGTACTCTCGCGCGTCGCGGATTCGGCGCGGGTGTGCCAGGTACGACTGAGCTTCGGATCCGAGGCGTGGAGAGAGCACCGGGCCACGCGCTGTTTGGTAGACAGCGGCTCGCTGCTGTGGGCGGCCAATCTGCCAGGACCGCAGCGAGTGCTGGAGTTCACTGGTGTGCTCGTGCCCGTCCTGCACGTCTACTTTACACGCCTGGTCGTAGAGCACTTGCACACAGGCGCGCTTATGTTTCGCGACCACGAAGAACTATGCACGGGCACCGCGCACGACTTTTGGGGCGGCAGGCCACAGGTCCGAGACTCTGGCTTCCGAGGGGACGTGCGGCTTCTCTGCGAAGTGGACGGGCAAGATTTCTTTTGGGGCTGGGCTACCCGCATTGGGAAGCTGACGACTGAGGCGCAGGAGCTCGGGCTACGGTTGCTGGACAAACAGACCTTTTGGCTGTCGGGAATGCGCTTGCAGATAAGGCGCGGAGCTGAACACGGGGACACGCTGGAGGCTCTGCAGAGCGATAGCCGGGCTACCGAGATTGACGTTGATAGCTCCATGGAGAGAAGGTGCCGGCTGCGACAACTGGACCTGCCAGAGCTGGCGGCCCAGTACCGCGTCTTTGACCGCACCGGCAAAATCTCAGCGCCAGTCCAGGGGAGCGACGGCTTTGCCGAGTTTGCCAAGGAGTTTCTGGCCGCAGCAGAAGGCTTCTCTGGTGTAGCCTACGTGGAAGACTGCGAGGAGTGCGACTAGGAGTCTGGACACAGACAGAGAGCGAGAGAGAGAGAGCCGACGATAAAAAAGATGGCTAGTC
Source organism: Paulinella micropora (assembly GCA_019918135.1). Taxonomy (NCBI): domain Eukaryota; phylum Cercozoa; class Imbricatea; order Euglyphida; family Paulinellidae; genus Paulinella; species Paulinella micropora. The sequence continues at coordinate 87,621 of WBZZ01003868.1, read as the reverse complement.
ACGTTTCTTTTTTGCTGGCAGAACTAGATTTCCCCGGCCGGCTTGACACCGGACCTAGGTCCAGGGGTAACCAAAAACGCCGCCTCCAGAGCAAATCAGCCTAAGCTAGCTTGCTGACGGCAGGCCGTGAACCGCAGGCTGCGAGCAGAAGAGGGAGACAGAGAAGGGGGCAAGAGGACAAGGGGATAGCGCTCAGTTACTACGACTTTCGCGCCCAAGTAAGTCTGTTCCAAATAGTTTTTTTCTGAAGTGTACAGGAAAAGACTGGTGCTGCCCCTAGACTGGAGGCCCTGCGCTACCCGGGGGGGGGGGGGGGGGCTACAGCCACCGGCCGTAGCGAGCCCTGACTTGGGCCGGAGTCAGCCCCGCCCAGGCTAGGGGCAGGAAAAAGCGAGAGCGCGGGTACACTAGCACTTCCGTCCGGGCACGGGCAGGCTCGATCCAGTGCGTGGTCATGGCCCCCTTGTCTACCCACGCGCGCCGCTGCGCCGCCAGCCGTTCCTTTTCCACCGCCGCAAAGTTCGCGGCCGGGACCGCGTGGACGTAGCCTACGACACGCAGGAGTGGGGAATTCACTAGCTACGGGTCCCGCGGCCGGGCCCTCTGGAGGCTGGATCGCCGCTGAATGCCAAAGAACCAGGGCCCCCGCGGGTGCAGCTACACGGGAGGGCTCGAGCCCCCGGCGCTGCAGCCATGTTCGCAGCGCGGGCAGCGGGCCGAGCGGCAGGTAGTTCTTCTTGGTGCCCGCGTAGCCAAAGCTGCGCAGCAGGTCCTCGTGCAGACCCAGCGTGTGCGAGCCCGGCACACACACGAGGCCACCCGTCGACGCATCGGCCGGCAAGAGATTGACGAACGACTGCAAGTGATCCCTGAGGCAAGCCTCTCCGGTCTTGTCGGTGGGGCCCAGGTCCACGTGGAACCATAAACCCTTGGTGACCATCTTTTCCGCCCCTGCCTTGGGCAGCTCGCCGCGCGCGGCCTTTAGCTTGTCCCTCGCGAGCCAGTAATTACGGAAGAGGCCCAGCGTATCGAAGCTGACCAGCAGGTCCTCGGTGCCAAAGAAGGCAGCGAAAAAGCGCTCCAGCGCATAGCGACGGAGCTCCCACACTAGGCGACCCGTGTGTAAACCCGACCGGCCGTCCTTGACAATACCCACCGACGCGATGCCAGGCCAGTCCTTGTTGAGGAAAGTCGTGATGTCACCGGCCCTGATCCCCGTCCCGAGTTTTGCTAGGTCTGAGTACGCCAAGTCCAGCAGAGACAGGATTTCTGCCGGCTGCAACAGGCCTTGCACCACCGCCAGCCCGTGCCGTTGCAGCGACCCCTGGATCCCCTGGAGGTCGCCGAGCTCGAAGTTCTCGGTCCAGCACGGTAGGCCCTGCTGCCAGGCCTCTAGGGCCTCCCTTTGCTCGGCGGTAGATTGGCCTTTTTTGGGCTGGCGTGGTCGCGACCCGGCCGCGGCGGCAGGGGTGGTCTTGAGCCTCTTGGGTGGCGGCTGTGCGGGCGCGTGTTCGCCGGCCTGTTCCAGCCTCCCCGGGTCCGCGGCGTCGTCAGAGCGGGGGTGGGGTGTACGCGCGCGGGCCGGTCACGCGCGCGTGAGACGCGCCCGCGGGGGCGCACTCAGCGCGGTGGGGGCTCTGTGCGCGTGCGCCCCACGCGCGCACGCAGCCGGGGGGGGGGGGGGGGCACGGTCGCGTGTACAGGCGAGCGGGACCAGTGGCCCATGGTGCGTGCCAGGGGGGGCCTCCCGGCACGCGCCAGGGCGGGCGGCGCCCCCCCCCCCCCCCCCCCCCCCCCCCCCCCCCCCCCCCCCCGCGGGCGGGCGTGCTGAGGAAGTGGAGGCGGCGCGCCCCACCGAGCGTAGGCGGCGGCGGCAGCCCCCCCTCCCCCCCCCCACGCGCGCGCGGGGGGAGCCGCGTGCTCCCCCTCGCTCGTCTGGGCCCAGGGGGGCACACAAAGTCAGTTTTAGCCAAACTCGTACAGCGCCTACCTAGCCACATGCTGCCTACTACCGCGGCCACCGGCGGCGGCGCCCACGCTCCTACCCCTGCCGACGCAGCGCAGCCCGCGCCCGCACCACTCGAGCAGGGCTGGGAGAGCCTCTTGCAAGGTGTCCTGGAGGAGCGTTGGTCCAAGGCACAGGCGCACAGGCTCCAGTACTACCTCCACAGCGGCAGCCTCGAGACCGGTGGTCTGCAGGTGTGGAAGACCCTGGTCGCTACTTTTCTCCAACGGCGCGAAGAGGAGGCGCTGCTGTATGGCCTGCGCGCGGCACGTGCCAACGTGCGAGACGCGATCGGTCTGCTGCGCGAGTGGAGCCAAGAAAAGCTGGCCGAGTGGGACGGCGCGGTGGCGCTGGGTACAGAGCTAGGGCTGGCGGTGGTACAGAGCCCGTGCACCCCGGCCGCACGCAAGCACGTGGAACGCCTCATCGGCGGGGCACCGGCGTCCAAGCTTGGGAGAATGGCCTGCGCACAGGCGGCGCCCGAAGTTTTCCTCGAACTGCTCCAGGGCCCCGACACTGAGCTGGCCGCCTCGGGCGGCCGGCTGCTGGCCCGCGTGAAGCTCAACAGCCTGTCGCCCATGGCGTCCGCCCTGGCCTGGCTGCGGCTGCTGGCGGTGGCGACACTGCTGTGGTCTAGGGCCCTGGCCAAGTCTTCCTCGGAGCGCACCCTGCGCTCCTTGCTGGCGGGCCTGCGGGCCCGGCGCGGCCAGAAGGCGGGCCGCGTCCAGGTTCCCCTTGGAGCTCCTGTTGGTGGACATGCTGAGTGAATTTCGCGTGCCCCTGGCCGAGCCGACCATGGCCGACGCTCGCCGGATGATAGCCATCCTGCGTGCCGCACTGCTCCAGTCACAACCCGAGGAATTCCGGCCGGTCTTCTTGGACGCCGGTGCTTTGCAGCAGTCTCGCAGCCTGGCCTGGCTGGTGGCGGCGGTCCTGCTGAGGTCCCCCTTGCTCCTGCACGCTTTCCTGGGGCTGGGCACCCCGGTGTACCAGCCGCCTTTGCCCTTCGAACTGCGGAGCCAGACGGTGCTGGAAGTACTGTGCACGGGCCTGTGCGCCGAATACCCTTGCGTGAAGATGGCGAGCGAGGACTTTGCCTGTGTGTGGCTGATGCTCGATGTCCTCGCCCACTACGGCGCGGACCTGGCGTGCGAATGGCTCAGCGAGCAGAGCTCCTTCGCTTCGCAGTGCATAGGGGTGCGGTGGTGGCGGCTCAAGGCCCGGCTACGGGCCCGGGGGCTCCCCAGCCCGGCCTCGGCCGTGGACCTGTTGCGGACCATCGAACGCGCCGCCAGAATCATCGTCAACGAGCCGCCGGCCGTGGCGGACCCCCAGCGCGACGAGCCACCGGCCGAGCCCCGGTGCGACGAGCCACCGGCCGAGCCCCGGTGCGACGAGCCACCGGCCGAACCACCGGCCGCGCCCCGGCGCGACGGGCCGCCTGCCGTGCCGGGGGCCACAGCTTCCTCCGAGCCGCTGGGCTCGCTACTGCGCCGTGACCAGCCCTACCTCGCGCCGTCCTTGCCCTGCCCAGAGAATCCGCTGGGCCCGGCCTTGGGCGTGCTGCTGGAGGCAAGCGCCGGACCTGGCCCCAGGGCTCCCGCGGGACGGGCGCTGGGAAGTGGCCGGCGCAGCCAGAGACGGCACCGGAACCCGGCCGGGCGCCGGCCGGCCGTGCCCCCAGCCCTTTGCAATCAGTGCTGGAGAGGGGCAAAAGGCTGCGGGCCTGCAACAAGAGGCTGGCCCGTGAACAGAAGAGACTACAGTCCGAGGTGGACAGGCTGACCTCCCAGCACGAGGCGCTTAGCCACCGCGGCCAAGAGCTCCGGGCCGAACAGTCGGAATTGCTGGTCGCCCTCAAGGGCCTGCGGAGGGCACGGCTCGGGCTGGCCGCCGAGGTCGCGGCCGCGCAAGCCACGCTGCAGCAGCTGCGGCAGGCCGCCGAGCAGGAAGAGCTCCCACTGGCTCGGACCTGTGACATTTGCGAAGAGGGGCCCCCGGCCCCTGGTCGTGTTCGTCCCCTGCGGCCACGCCCGGGCGTGCAGAGAGTGTGCGGCAGGAATGCGCGAACGTCCCTTCTGCCGGCGGGACATCCAGACCCTGGTGGTGCCGATCTAGGCGGGCCCTACCGAGCCCGCGCCTGCCGTCGCCCCACGCGCTGCGTGCCTAAAATTAAAAAGAAAGGTAGCCTGTCTCTGCTGCTTACCGGTCCGGAGGGGTCAGAGGGGGCCCGGCGACTCTGACGACGGCGGGCACGTGGGGCACACGCTCTGGCAGTCGGGCGGCGGTTGGGTGTGCGCGCTAAGTTGACGTGGGCCAGCAGCGCCCCCACGGTGGCGGCGCCCAGCCGTGCCGCGGACACTTGGTGCGGGTTGTCGTAGTCGGCCAGGTGCGCCGGGCACACGCTCTGGCAGTCGGGCAGCGGCTGGCTGTGCGCGCTAAGGTTGTTGACGTGGGCCAGCAGCGCCCCCACGGGCGGCGCCGAGTTGTGCCGCTGACACCTGGTGCGGGTTGTCGTAGTCGGCCAGGTGCGCCGGGCACACGCTCTGGCAGTCGGGCACGTATGTGCACAGCGCTCTACACCGGACCGCCAGCAGCAACCACGGCCACAAAGCTAGCGTTGCTGATGGCATGGCTACTGCTTTGTCTGGTGTTCTGTCCCTGGCCCCTTTTTTCTTGCTTTTCTTTTGCTCTAACGTGCGGCTCGCGACGCGGACAGCAAGCTAAAGAGGGCGGCGGAGGGGTCCGCGGCGCCGCTCCCCTCCCCTACCCGGCCCGGCTCCTCCCCCACCAGCGGTGCGCACGGCCACGCCCTCTTCCCCAGCCCCCCCACCCCCCCACCCCCTCCTCCCCCCCCCCCCCCCCTCGCCTCCCTGCCCAGCGCGCTCGCGAAAGCCTAGGCGTGGCCGCAGCACCCTCGGGCGTTGACCACGTCGCCGCGAGCGGCCAGCCAGCGCCACGCGGCAGTACGCGGGCTCGCGACGGAGCGCCGGGGAGGGGAAGAGGTAGACGACCGCCGCCCCGCGCCTCCGTCCCCCCCCCCCCCCCTCCCCCGGCCAGGCGGCTCCACTCTCCTCCCCACGCCCCCTCCGTGCACTGGCACCACTCCCCCCCCCCCCGCGTCGTCGTCCCACGGGCACCCAGCGCAGAAAAGCTCTCTCGCATGTCGGTAGCAGACCAGGCAGAGGGCGCCGCGGGGCAGACAAGACAAGTGCAGTGCGCCGAGTGCACGGGGGCCTGTGTCGTGCTAGCCTCGGCGCTGGAGGTGTGCCCGCAGTGCCGGCGAGCGGAGCTGTACCTATGCCCGCACAAGGGGTGCTTTGCCGACGTGTGCTTCGAGTGTGGCCTGCTCACGCGGCCGCACGTCTGCCTCTCGAAATGCCTCGCCGGGTGTATAACCGGGGGAAACGGCCCTGCGCGGCGCGGGCAGGGCTGGCGAGGAGGGCCCCTGCCCGCTGCGCCGACGGCGCCGCCGGCCGGGGCGCCCGGGGGCCCGGCCGGATTGCCCTGGTGGGTCCGCCAGGGCCCCGCGTGAAACAAGACCAGCTACCCAGAGACGCGCTCCCCGCAGCTACGGCCTGCTAGCGCGGCCCCCTAGCGCCCGTGCACACCAGCGAGCCGAGATTCCGCCCCCCTGAAGCGCACACCATAGCCTTCCCTCTTCTTCCCCTACACTCACACCGAGGTTGGTGTGCCTCCTCCCCCCCCTTACACCCACACCGAGGTTGGTGTGCCTCCCCCCCCTCCCCCCTACACCCACACCGTGGTTGGTGTGCCTCCTCCCCTTCCCCCTACACCCACACCGAGGTTGGTGTGCCTCCTCCCCCCCTACACCCACACCGAGGTTAGCGTGCCTTAACCCCCTACACTCACAGAGGTTAGTGGTACCCCCTCCCCTATACTCACACCGAGGTTAGTGGTACCCCCTCCCCTACACTCACACAAAAGTAGTGGTACCCCCCTCCCCTACGCTCACACAAAGATTAGTGGTACCCCCTTTACCTACACTCACACAAAGGTTAGTAGTACCCCCCCCCCCCCCCTTACACTCACACGGAGGTTAGCGTGCCGCCCCACCCCCCCCCCCCCCCCTACACTCACATCGAGGTTAGCGTGCCTTGACCCCCTACACTCACCGAGGTTAGCATGCCGCCCCCCCCCCCCCCTACACTCACACAGAGGTTAGCGTGCCTTGACCCCCTGCACTCACATCGAGGTTAGCGTGCCTTGACCCCCTGCACTCACATCGAGGTTAGCGTGCCTTGACCCCCTACACTCAACACAGAGGCTAGCGTGCCTTGACCCCCTACACTCACACAGAGGCTAGCGTGCCTTCACCCCCTACACTCACACAGAGGTTAGTGGTACCCCCTCCCCTACACCCACACCGAGGTTAGTGGTACCCCCCTCCCCTACACTCACACCGAGGTTAGTGGTACCCCCTCCCCTACACCCACACCGAGGTTAGCGTACCTTCCCCCCCCCCCCCCCTACGCTCACACCGAGGAAGGGGAGCGGCCCCTCTCCACGCGGCACTCTGGACCTCACGCCTGTGCCCAGCCTCGGTCCGGAGAAGGGGGGGGGGGGGGGCGCCCCGGCCTGCCAGGCCTGTACTGCATTTTAGCTTACTTAAATCCCTAGCGGTGCTTGCTCGAGACGCGCGCGTGTCTGTCCATGATCAAGCTTGGGCTGCTTGGTGTGTTCCGAACCAGCTCTGCCCTTAGAGCCCCCTGACAAGTGTCCGAGCCACCGCCTCCGGCCGGCAATCCCAGACGGGTAGTGTAGCAGGAGAGGTTGACTCTCCGTCCCTCCCTCACTCCCTCCCCTCTCTCCTCCCCCCTCTCTCTCCCCCCATCTGTCCCTGTGACCCAGTGCGTCCGCCCTAGGCGGTAAACAGCTACCAGAAACGCCAGCCAGCCATGCCGCGCCCGTGCGCGCTATGCGGCAAAGAAGACGACAAGCGGAGGCCATCGTCTCTGCCGGGGGACACGGTGATGCGAGAGCTTGGCGCAGCGGGGGAGACGGTGATGAGAAAGTTCGGCGCAGAGGAGGAGACGGTGATGCGAGAGCTCGGCGAAACGCTCGTGTCTTATGTGGGGAACGCTAACCCACTGGCGCGTCTGTACCCGAGCCTGTCCTACTCGCGAGAGGACATGGCTTGGGTCACACTGCTTGGCCAAGGCGACCGTTACTTGAATGAACTGGATTGTAAAGACGGCGCACCAGCGAACCTACGCCAACTACTACAGCTAGGTCGTGTGGAGCTGGAAACGAAATCATTTACAAGCGCGGCAGGCAAGCACCCAGCGGGACAAGACTGTGCGCACCTGCACATCCCGTCCCGTCTCTGCTTGCGATTTAGCGACCGGGATATACCAGCGGGTGACGACGAAGGGATGAGCTCCTGAATCCGCTGTTTGCTCAAGCTTGGCACAGGCTAGCTACCCATGGGGTGTGGGAGTTTGCAACCACGAGCTTCCGCACCAACGTCGAGATGCTGGTTCGCTTGCACGAGTGCAGGCAAGCACAAGAGCTGGCGAATCTCCGCTCCGTCACCCTCTGCTTGCATCCAACCGCGTTCGGCGGGGTACCGGGGGACTGGAGAAACTGCTGAAACGGCTAACTCACGTTAGGGTAGACTGCTTGCGTCTCCATTTCGAGGACGAATTTCGGCGGGTAGACCCGACGATGCTTGGCTTGCTCTGGAATTCGATCCCGTACAGCTGCACCCAGCTTCAGCTGCGCAGATACCCGCTACAACAGGAGGTGCTACAGGGGGCGCGGAGTACAGCTTTGCAGACTTCTGGGAAAAGCGCCCGCGCTTGGCCAAGCTGCAGTTGACGTGTGCAGACAATGGTCAGGGCGACGACATACCGCTTCCTAACCTTTTCACCGAAGAAGCGGCCCAGCATGTAAAAGAGTTAGGGCTCAGGCCCTCGTCCCGCGCCGGCCTGCCTTCGCTGGGCGGCCTGAGGGAATTAACGTGCTTCAACCTCGATCTCTCGACTCTCGACGAGGCCACAGCACTGGAATGCCGGACGGTGCTCGAGAACTGCCGAGGGACTCTGCAAAGCCTGGTGATCCGGTATACTTACTCGTCCGCCTGGGCGCGACAAGAGCTGAAGGCGGGGGTCCGCGCCTGTGAGAGACTTACGTCCTGCAGTCTATCTATCGTGGCGGCAGACCTGCTTTGCGCGCAAGAGAATCTGCCTTGTTGGCCTGACCTCCAGAGACTGCGGATCTACGTCACCGAGGAGGAAGGAGCTAGGGGGGGGGGGGGGGGGGCCTCCGGTCAACTGCAGTTGTTGGCCTTGTTGCGAGGCTGGTGTCACGTGAGCAAGCTAGAAGAACTAGCAATCCGCGAGGGTGGCGTGATCCACTCATCCGACTCGCCGTGAGTGCGCTTGCTCAGGCGCAGCCGTTGTAGTCCCGGCAGCGCAGCTAGGCAAGGCTGGACGAAGCTTTCGGTCAGCCAAATACCCTCGTCGACGTCGAGCTTCTTCAGCTTATTTTCCCTCGTGGGAGCAAACAGCTGCCGCTGCAGATCGTAGTCCAGCCGGCCGAGGCGTACCAACCGCAGGCTAGATAGCTCCGGCGGTGTAGGAGCGTGGGAGAGACTTCCAAAGCCTGCTAGCGTCAATCGGGTCAGGCTTTTCATTTCCGCCCACGCTGCTGAGTCGGCCACGAGCTCGCAGCGCCGCAAAGATTTCCCCAGAATGCTCGTTGGGAGCGGAAGCGGCTCCCGTCAGAGGTGGTGCTCGAAGTGCAAAAGGACCGCCTCTCCGGGCCGCAGCTAAAAGAGCTGCTGGACAGCAAGACCCACGTGTGGCTTGCGAGAACAGATTCTTTCTCCCGCGACTGTACGCGGGGCAGCTGGTCCGGCGAGCAGAGAAGCCTGTCCACCCCTTCGGCAGAGGCCAAGGAAGAAAGCACGAAGCTGTCGCTTGCCTTGTTCGGGGTTGGCACACTCGAGGAACGAAGGGTGTGGGAGCTTGGAGACTGGGAAGGCACCAGGCAGAAACGACGAGAGTACCAGCAGCGCCTAGCCGAGTTCGAGTGGCAGCCAAACACTAGGTTGGAAATCCCAGCTGACGTCACGCTCACGTTCGATGCCACCAACCTCTTCGGCCTCTTGGACGAGGATGACGAGACCTGACACAGGCTGCCTTGGTCGCAGCTGGCGCACCATTCGCGGTGGTCCTTCCTCTCGTCTCGCTTTGGCCGGAACTGCCGCTTGCTCCTCGACGTGGCAGAACGCCGGCCTGGCGGAAGCCCCGCCTTCGCTTCGGTGCGAATAACCTGCACCGGCAAGGCCTCAACCCAGGAGGAGCTGACGCGGCTATCATCGCTGCCAATCCGTAGCTTGCACCTAGACTACGGCTACCACCCCAACGCCCCTGCCTGGCGGTGGTACCAAGCACCCCCGAGCGTGGAGGAACTGACCATCTCGGGCCTAGACTGGAAGACATATCCAGATCAGGAGTCGGCCGGCAGAACTGAACTGCCGTGGCTAAGAAGGCTGGTGCTTGACGACTGCCGAGCACCCCCCCTGCGGCTGCTCCGGAAGCTCCCAGTAGGTGGTGCACTGACGCTGAGTACGTGCGGCGAGCTACGCCCGTTGGACCAAAGGTTGAAGCCGTTGTCGGAACTGTGCCTCGTCTGCAGTGCAGACTCCAAGTACCAAGGGGCAACCAAGTCCATGTGTACATTCGCTGAGAAAGTGCTCAGCTTCTCTCATCCAACCCTAAAGACGTTCAAGTGCGATTGTTACTGACTGGCCAAGTGACGAGGCCCGAGCCCAGCGGGAGCAGAAACGGGTGGCGGAAGTGTACGCCTGGGTCGGGCTCTGCCAACAGCTGACCCGGCTCCGGCCGACGGCGCTTAGTGTGCCTATCAAGCTCCGTGGCGGTGCTCAAGGCTTACCCGCTCTTGAACAGCTCGAGGTCCTGTCGTCTGCGACGCGGGCTCCAGAGCTTGTGCAGCTGTCCGACTTCCTGTGCGTGTTCAACTCGCCAGGATCAACCACTCTGCGGGAGGTAGCCTTAAGCGCCACCGGTGTTACCGCTCGGTCAAGATACCGGCGCATAGAGCTGTCGACGACTGCTTGGAATCGCCTAGCGGGAGTGAAGAAGCTCAGCCTCGCTGGCTTCGACATGGTCAAGGGAGCGATACCGCAGATGCCAGCATTAACTCACCTGGCGATAAACTATACCTACCTCTCTTACGGCCAGCTGCGGGCACTGCTCAGGCCACCGTTGTAGGAGCTAGACGTGACGCTGGGCACAATCCAAGAGGCTGTCTGGTTCGACGGGATCGTCCTGGTGGAGCTGGTGGCGAAGGTCGCGACCCTGCGGAAATTATCTCTGTGCTTGGAAAAACCGGACCCGGAGTGGTACCGGCTCCTGGCAGAGTTCGGCCGGGTTAGAAGAAAGAGGGGCTTGGGCCCGGTGACATTGACTGGTGCTACCGGCCGGATACAACGGACAGGGAGGAGCTGGCACTGCATACCGCGAAGCTGGGGACGAGGTTCCACCCGGTAGAGCTATTCCCCAAGTAGCTAATGTCAGTGTGCTTCTTCAAGTAAATCCCTGGCGCCGCCTACTCCAGCTAGCAGGGCTTAGGCCCCTCCCCGTGCGTGCGTGTGCTGGCGCAGCCCCATCCCCGGCCGTTAGCACCCACCTGGCCGACTATAGCAACCCGCATCAAGTGACTGCACAGCCAAACGATACCCATCCATACCCGGGTATGATACCCGGTATGATACCCCTGAGGTATGAGGGGTATGAGAGAGAGAAGGGGTATTATACCCTCATGGGTAGGGGGGGGGGGGTATCAGGGGTATGAGGGGTATCGACCTCATACCGCTCAGGGACTTGGAGAAAATTTATTAGGGGGGGGGGGGTATGATACCCCTCAGGGACTTGGAAGAAAATTGATTAGATAGCATGAGGTGCGAGATGGGGTATGAAACCCCCAGATGGGGTATGAGGGACTTGGAGAAAATTTATTAGCCGGGATATCAGATGGGGTATGAGGGACTTGGAGAAAATTTATTAGCAGGGGTAATACTATCAGATGGGGTATGAGGAACTTAGAGAAAATTTATTAGCCGGGGTATCAGATGGGGTATGAGGGACTTGGAGAAAATTTATTAGCAGGGGTATCAGATGGGGTATGAGGGACTTAGAGAAAATTTGTTAGCAGGGGTATCAGATGGGGTATGAGGGACTTGAAGAAAATTTATTGGCAGTGGTATCAGATGGAGTATGAGGGACTTAGAGAAAATTATTAGCCGGGGTATCAGATGGGGTATGAGGGACTTGGAGAAAATTTATTAGCAGGGGTATCAGCCTATGATTTATTTATTAATAAGATACGCAACATGGTCCCACTGCCGGATCAATTACAATTATTAATTTGATATCGAGATTGAATTTTTTTAAAGCTCTAAAAGTGGCAAGTATTTTATTAAAACAGTGAGTAACAGAGAGAAAAATGAGGGGTATGAGGGACATAGAGAAAATGAGGGGTATGAGGGACATAGAGAAAATGAGGGGTATGAGGGACATAGAGAAAATGAGGGGTATGAGGGACATAGAGAAAATGAGGGGTATGAGGGACATAGAGAAAATTTGAGGGGTATGAGGGACATAGAGAAAATTTGAGGGGTATGAAAGACACAGAGAAAATGAGGGGTATGAAAGACACAGAGAAAATGAGGGGTATGAGGAACATAGAGAGAAAATGAAGGGTATGAGGGACATAGAGAGAAAATGAGGGGTATGAGGGACATAGAAAGAAAATGAGGGGGGTATGAGGGACATAGAGAGAAAATGAGGGGGGTATGAGGGACATAGAGAAAAAATGAGGGGTATGAGGGACATAGAGAGAAAATGAGGGGGGTTTGAGGGACATAGAGAGAAAATGAGGGGGGTTTGAGGGACATAGAGAGAAAATGAGTGGTATGAGGGACATAGAGAGAAAATGAGGGGTATGAGGGACATAGAGAGAAATTGAGGGGTATGAGGGACATAGAGAAAATGAGGGGTATGAGGGACACATAGAGAAAATGAGGGGTATGAGGGACATAGAGAAAATGAGGGGTATGAGGGACATAGAGAAAATGAGGGGTATGACGGACACAGAGAGAAAATGAGGGGTATGAGGGACATAGAGAGAAAATGAGGGGTATGAGCGACATAGAGAGAAATTGAGGGGTATGAGGAACATAGACAAAATGAGGGGTATGAGGGACATAGAGAGAAATTGAGGGGTATGAGGGACATAGAGAAAATAAAGGGTATGAGGGACATAGACAAAATGAGGGGTATGAGGGACATAGAGAGAAATTGAGAGGTATGAGGGAGATAGAGAAAATAAAGAGTATGAGGAACATAGAGAAAATGAGGGGTATGAGACATAGAGAAAATGAGGGGTATGAGGGACTTAGAGAGAAAATGAGCGTATGAGGGACATAGAAAAAAATGAGGGGTATGAGGGACATAGAGAGAAAATGAGGGGTATGAGGGACACAGAGAAAATGGCGACAGGGACTTAGAGTATTACTGTCATGGTGTTGTCCCTCATCCTTCTTCTTCCACTTCTTCTTCCCGCCT
>WBZZ01003868.1:62500-70000 GCA_019918135.1 Paulinella micropora | reverse complement strand
GCATCACCAGAGGGCCTTGCCCCTTCTCCCACCAAAAAGCATCTTTTACAAGACCAGATTTCTCTTGTGCCTGTACCACCTTGAAATCTGCCACGCTCATTTTCTTCTCAAGCTCAGGATCGTTCAACGGGTCCATGCTAACAAGGACACCTTCTTGCCCCACCATCTCCGGCACCCTCTCGTCAAGCTGCACAGTATCAAACACATACAGGGTATGAGAGAGGCGGGGTATGAGAGGGGTATGACAGGGGTATGAGAGGGGTATGGGATATGAGCGGGGTATAAGTGTATGACGGGGGTACAAGGGTACTACCGAGACCAACGCGACACCGGAACTGGGAAAGTTTTTCAAAACGCAGCCACGCAACTCTTTCCCTTCATGCTGCATCACCCAATCCCATCCATCCTTGCTTTCACTACCCCTCTCTTTTGTTGGGGTCTCCACCAGCACGGTTTTGCGGTCACTACCCCTCTCTTTTGTTGGGGTCTCCGTCTTGTGCTTTTTGCCTGCCTTCTCGCTCTCCTTTGAGGTGACCTTGGTAAAATCGACGACCTACATCAAGAGAGAGAGAGAGAGAGAGAGAGAAAGAGAGAGAGAGAGAGACAGGGGGGGGACAGGGTATGAGACAGAGGTATGAGAGGTAAAATCGATGGTTTCGACCGCTGTCTCTGCGTCTGCGGCCTGCTCCACCTGCTCCTGCTCTTCCTCTGCGTCCTTCTCTCCCTCCTTCTTTGGTGACGGTTCCGGCTCCCCCTCGGGTGTTTTGTTTGGCTTTGTCTTTGCTATGACCTTTTTTTTTTTTTCAGTTTTTTGACTTTTTTTTCAGGACTTTGATTTGCTTTGATTTCTTGTTTTTAGATTTACTTTTCTTCCCTCTCCCCCCCCTCCTCCTCCTCGTCCTTGTCCTCGTCCTCGGTGTCCTCGTTGTCCTGGCCAGGCTGGACAGTGGCGCCCGAGACGATGTTGCATTCGCCGATGTGGTTCGCATTGGTATACGGCTTTGAATTTCTCTTTTCTGCACACAAACATGACTCGGTGTTTTATTATTATTATTATTATTATTATTATTATTATTATTATTATTATTATTATTATTATTATTATTATGGACACCGTGATAGCCCAGTGGTCAAGTTTTACCATCTGGGCCCTGTCGCCAGTTCGATTCCCGTCGGTGCCACCAGTATTTTCATTGAACATACCGATCCGTCTGGACCAGTATTTTCATTGAACATGCCGGCCCGTCTGGAAGTGTTGGAACTGCCCTTGCGGGGGTGTCATTAGAGCTTATCGTCAATTCTTCGTACTCCCCTCACGGGTGAGACGATGGAGGCGCATGTGCAGAAATGCATCAGCCATTGACAGAGAAGCACTATTATTATTATTATTATTATTATTATTATTATTATTATTATTATTATTATTATTATTATTATTATTATTATTATTATTATTATTATTATTATTATTATTATTATTATTATTATTATTATTATTATTGTTGTTGTTATTGTTATTATTATTATTGTCTTGCCCAGTGAGATCGGGTGTCAACTGTGGGCAGGTGCCGGTTGACACCGGCCCGTTCCGGCATCGGTAGCAGTAGAGATGGTAGCAACAACACGGACCCACGGGTTTCGGTAAGGTAGCAGACCCGAAGGCGCTACATTACTTACTCACGTGGCAATCCTCGGTTGCTTCCCGATTACCTCAGGTATCCGAATTGGGAGTGGCGGCATTTTTTTAACATCTCAAATGGGGCTTGTTATTATTATTATTATTATTATTATTATTATTATTATTATTATTATTATTATTATTATTATTATTATTATTATTATTATTATTATTATTATTATTATTATTATTATTATTATTATTATTATTATTATTATTATTATTATTATTATTATTATTATTATTATTATTATTATTATTATTATTATTATTATTATTATTATTATTATTATTATTATTATTATTATTATTATTATTATTATTATTATTATTATTATTATTATTATTATTATTATTATTATTATTATTATTATTATTATTATTATTATTATTATTATTATTATTATTATTATTATTATTATTATTATTATTATTATTATTTGGACACCGTGATAGCCCAGTGGTCAAGTTCTACCATCTGGGCCCTGTCGCCAGTTCGATTCCCGTCGGTGCCACCAGTATTTTCATTGAACATACCGATCCGTCTGGACCAGTATTTTCATTGAACATACCGGCCCGTCTGGAAGTGTTGGAACTGCCCTTGCGGGGGTGTCATTAGAGCTTATCGTCAATTCTTCGTACTCCCCTCACGGGTGAGACGATGGAGGCGCATGTGCAGAAATGCATCAGCCATTGACAGAGAAGCACTATTATTATTATTATTATTATTATTATTATTATTATTATTATTATTATTATTATTATTATTATTATTATTCCCAGCAGACACCAGATTGTTATGGGTGGGGTTTCGAGGCAGCTCTAGCAACCGCGCTTGGTGTATGCACTTGCACATTCGGTGACGTCTTGCAAGAGGTTGCTGGGACTGCGGAATAACCTCGGCTTAGTGCAGTCTTGCCCTCAGGAGCTCCATCGGTGGCCCCGATCATCAGGCGAGAGACTGACACGGGGGGGTGGAGGACCTCGAACAAGTGTATTGGAGGCTTATGTCCGTTGAGGATATGCCATTAGCTGCATCAGTACGCCTCAGATATAGTATTATTATTATTATTATTATTATTATTATTATTATTATTATTATTATTATTATTATTATTATTATTATTATTATTATTATTATTATTATTATTATTATTATTATTATTATTATTATTATTATTATTATTATTATTTTGGACACCGTGATAGCCCAGTTGTCAAGTTCTACCATCTGGGCCCTGTCGCCAGTTCGATTCCCGTCGGTGCCATCAGTATCTTCATTGAACATACCGGTCCGTCTGGAAGTGTTGGAACTGCCCTTGCGGGGGTGTCATTAGAGCCTATCGTCAATTCTTCGTACTCCCCTCACGGGTGAGACGATGGAGGCGCATGTGCAGATTTGCATCAGCCATTGACAGAGAAGCACTATTATTATTATTATTATTATTATTATTATTATTATTATTATTATTATTATTATTATTATTATTATTATTATTATTATTATTATTATTATTATTATTATTATTATTATTATTATTATTATTATTATTATTATTATTATTATTATTATTATTATTATTATTATTATTATTATTATTATTATTATTATTATTATTAGTATTATTATTATTATTATATATGTATCATACCCCTATCATACCGGGGCCCCTCCCGTACCCTCCCATACCCCTTATCAGTATTATTATTATTATTATGATGATTATTATGGCATGCTTATTATTATTATTATTATTATTATTATTATTATTATTATTATTATTATTATTATTATTATTATTATTATTATTATTATTATTATTATTATTATTATTATTATTATTAAAAAATATAGGTATCATACCCCTCTCATACCCCTCCTCCATACCCCTCCCGTACCCTCCCATACTCCATACCCCTCCCGTACCCTCCCATACCCCTTATCAGTATTATTATTATTATTATTATTATTATTATTATTATTATTATTATTATTATTATTATTATTATTATTATTATTATTATTATTATTATTATTATTATTATTATTATTATTATTATTATTATCCCAACGGCCTCAAGGCGTTAAACTGTGACAATAACCCTTTGATGGTAGATGCTGGGGAGGAGGGTCGTTGCGCGCGTAAAAGATCTTAAACTCCGCATATGCTGGTTGATAGCCCGGGACCCAGCAGACACCAGATTGTTATGGGTGGGGTTTCGAGGCAGCTCTAGCAACCGCGCTTGGTGTATGCATTTGCACATTCGGTGACGTCTTGCAAGAGGTTGCTGGGACTGCGGAATAACCTCGGCTTAGTGCAGTCTTGCCCTCAGGAGCTCCATCGGTGGCCCCGATCATCAGGCGAGAGACTGACACGGGGGGGTGGAGGACCTCGAACAAGGGTATTGGAGGCTTATGTCCGTTGAGGATATGCCATTAGCTGCATCAGTACGCCTCAGATATAGTATTATTATTATTATTATTATTATTATTATTATTATTATTATTATTATTATTATTATTATTATTATTATTATTATTATTATTATTATTATTATTATTATTATTATTATTATTATTATTATTATTATTATTATTATTATTATTATTATTATTATTATTATTATTATTTTGGACACCGTGATAGCCCAGTTGTCAAGTTCTACCATCTGGGCCCTGTCGCCAGTTCGATTCCCGTCGGTGCCATCAGTATCTTCATTGAACATACCGGTCCGTCTGGAAGTGTTGGAACTGCCCTTGCGGGGGTGTCATTAGAGCCTATCGTCAATTCTTCGTACTCCCCTCACGGGTGAGACGATGGAGGCGCATGTGCAGATTTGCATCAGCCATTGACAGAGAAGCACTATTATTATTATTATTATTATTATTATTATTATTATTATTATTATTATTATTATTATTATTATTATTATTATTATTATTATTATTATTATTATTATTATTATTATTATTATTATTATTTATTATTATTATTATTATTATTATTATTATTATTATTATTATTATTATTATTATTATTAGTATTATTATTATTATTATATATGTATCATACCCCTATCATACCGGGGCCCCTCCCGTACCCTCCCATACCCCTTATCAGTATTATTATTATTATTATTATTATTATTATTATTATTATTATTATTATTATTATGATTATTATGGCATGCTTATTATTATTATTATTATTATTATTATTATTATTATTATTATTATTATTATTATTATTATTATTATTATTATTATTATTATTATTATTATTATTATTATTATTATTATTATTATTAGGGAGTACATAGGCCATCGGTCCTTTCCATGGGCTGATTGGTATAAAGCTCCTAGAGTAATGTTCTATGCCGTCACTTCCTTTATTCCACCGATTGGTGTGGAGACTTTCCTTATGGAATGGAGGACTGGATGCACATGGCCTTTTGGCTCAGCAATTGGCAGGAGATACACTATTATTATTATTATTATTATTATTATTATTATTATTAAATATAGGTATCATACCCCTCTCATACCCCTCCTCCATACCCCTCCCGTACCCTCCCATACTCCATACCCCTCCCGTACCCTCCCATACCCCTTATCAGTATTATTATTATTATTATTATTATTATTATTATTATTATTATTATTATTATTATTATTATTATTATTATTATTATTATTATTATTATTATTATTATTATTATTATTATTATTATTATTATTATCCCAACGGCCTCAAGGCGTTAAACTGTGACAATAACCCTTTGATGGTAGATGCTGGGGAGGAGGGTCGTTGCGCGCGTAAAAGATCTTAAACTCCGCATATGCTGGTTGATAGCCCGGGACCCAGCAGACACCAGATTGTTATGGGTGGGGTTTCGAGGCAGCTCTAGCAACCGCGCTTGGTGTATGCATTTGCACATTCGGTGACGTCTTGCAAGAGGTTGCTGGGACTGCGGAATAACCTCGGCTTAGTGCAGTCTTGCCCTCAGGAGCTCCATCGGTGGCCCCGATCATCAGGCGAGAGACTGACATGGGGGGTGGAGGACCTCGAACAAGGGTATTGGAGGCTTATATCCGTTGAGGATATGCCATTAGCTGCATCAGTACGCCTCAGATATAGTATTATTATTATTATTATTATTATTATTATTATTATTATTATTATGTCTGGACCAGTATTTTCATTGAACATACCGGCCCGTCTGGAAGTGTTGGAACTGCCCTTGCGGGGGTGTCATTAGAGCTTATCGTCAATTCTTCGTACTCCCCTCACGGGTGAGACGATGGAGGCGCATGTGCAGAAATGCATCAGCCATTGACAGAGAAGCACTATTATTATTATTATTATTATTATTATTATTATTATTATTATCATTATTATTATTATTATTATTATTATTATTATTTTTATTATTATTATTATCATTAAATGGCACCGCGATAGCCCAGTCGTTAAGGTCTACCATCTGGGACCTGTCGCCAGTTCGATTCCCGTCGGTGCCAGTATTTTCAAATGATATTTTCTTTGAAAGTATTGGTCTGTCTGGAAGGCTTGGAGCTGCCTTGCGGGGGTGTCAGTAGAGCCTATCGTCAAATCTTCGTACTCCCCTCGCGGGTGAGACGATGGAGGCACATGTGCAGAAATGCATTCGCCATTGACTGAGAAGCACTATTATTATTATTATTATTATTATTATTAATATTATTATTATTATTATTATTATTATTATTATGATTATTATTATTATTATTATTATTATTATTATTATTATTATTATTATTATTATTATTATTATTATTATTATTATTATTATTATTATTATTATTGCCCAGCGGTCAAGTTCTACCATCTGGGCCCTGTCGCCAGTTCGATTCCCGTCGATGCCACCAGTATTTTCATTTGAACATACCGGTCCGTCTGGAAGTGTTGGAACTGCCTGTGTGGGGGTGTCATTAGAGCCTATCGTCAATTCTTCGTACTCCCCTCACGGTTGAGACGATGGAGGCGCATGTGCAGATTTGCATCAGCCATTGACAGAGAAGCACTATTATTATTATTATTATTATTATTATTATTATTATTATTATTATTATTATTATTATTATTATTATTATTATTATTATTATTATTATTATTATTATTATTAGTATTATTATTATTATTATTATTATCATGGACACCGTGATAGCCCAGTGGTCAAGTTCTACCATCTGAGCCCTGTCGCCAGTTCGATTCCCGTCGGTGCCACCAGTATTTTCATTGAACATACCGGTCTATTTCTGGACCAGTATTTTCATTGAACATACCGGCCCGTCTGGAAGTGTTGGAACTGCCCTTGCGGGGGTGTCATTAGAGCTTATCGTCAATTCTTCGTACTCCCCTCACGGGTGAGACGATGGAGGCGCATGTGCAGAAATGCATCAGCCATTGACAGAGAAGCACTATTATTATTATCATTATTATTATTATTATTATTATTATTATTATTATTATTATTATTATCATTAAGGTATAAGAAAGAGAGAGAGAGAGAGAGGGAGATAGAGAAAGAGAGAGAGAGAGACAGAGAGAGAGAGGCAGAGGGGAGGAGGGGACTAAGTTTGCCAAGACGAATGGACATAACATCCTTGGCTCCCTTGACAGTGAAACCATACTCCTAGCAGACAATATGTCACCAAAAAAAAAAAAAAATAACAATAATAATAATAATAATAATAAAATAAATAAAATAATGATAACAAAAAAGAAAAAATAAATAAATAAATCAATAAATAAAGGTAGATAGGTATAGATAGATATAGG
>WBZZ01003868.1:45000-52500 GCA_019918135.1 Paulinella micropora | reverse complement strand
CTGGCTCTGACAGTTCCAGGACTCTCTGACGGTCTCTCTCTCTCTCTCTCTCTCTCTCTCTCTCTCTCTCCAGTGCGGGGGTATGATGTCGCAAAGTTGCATTCATATTTGGGGTATGGGGGTATAGGGTATGGGGTATGAGGGGTATGAGGTCGCAAAGTTGCATTCATATTTGGGGTATGGGGTATGAGGCCGCGCCGACTCTTGCTCTGGCTCTGACAGTTCCAGTTACTTTACTATTCGTGGCTTGCTGATGCATTAGCAAATACACAGAGTTAATATTACAAGTTGTGGCTGCTGACCAAGCAACAATAACATCTCTGGGTGTATGTCAACGATTATTCTTCTCTGACTTCCCTAAATCCACGTTAAATCCACTATTTTGATAAGAATAATCGTTGACTGCCTATGTCTACATCGTGAGTACTGTATTTGCCTGGATATATGCAGCTGAGTCTCCTTGGCGACAAACCAGAAGCTGGCATCATCAGCGTCTTCGCCATCTTGCCTTTCTCCTTGAAACTTAAACCCTAGCACTTTATTCAACAAGCTTCAAATTTCTGTGTATTGGGGTATGGGTGGGGTATGGGAGGGGTAATAGTATGAGGTCGCATTCGTATTTTTGTCGGTGCAGGTTCTCGTCATGCCATGTATGGGGTATGAGGGGTATGGGAGGAGTATGAGGTCGCAAAGTCGCATTCATATGTTGCATAAATTGTACTAAGGAGGGGTACTACTTAGATATATGTGTTGGATAAATTGTTCGGGACAGAAACCCTAGCACTTCATTCAACAAGCTCTCAATTTCTTGCTACTGGCAATTCGAAAATAAGCTGGTGTGGACAAAAAAAGAAAATAAACATCACCAGTTTTTATTCGATGCGGCCCCAGAAACCCTAGCACTTTATTCAACAAGCTTCCAATTTCTGTGTATTGGGGTATGGGAGGGGTAATATGAGGTCGCATTCGTATTTTTGTTTGTGCAGATTATCTTCATGCCATGTCGGCCAAGAAGCTGCGTCGTGCCCGCAGGGAAGCCAAGGAGCGCGTCGCCGGACGCCTGCATGGAGGCAGGGAGGAACGGGGCCGACATCAGCCGTACACGCGATTATCGGTTTTGATTGGTCGGGCTATGGGAGAGCATGGTGGCGTGACCATGGCTGAGGCGTTCGAGCTGGTGATGAGATGGAAAGAGAAGCACCCTTCCGTGTCCAAGACTGCTGCGATTAAGTTATGGGACATCCTAGGAGTGTTGATTTGCTCGGACGGAATTAATTGGCCTAATCTCCAGACACTGATCTATGATATTCGGGAAGTTGCAGGAACCGGGGGGTTCGAAAAATTGGAACTTTGCAGGAACCAGTGTCGGGAAGGGTTGTATTGGAGGCACAGAAGCGGCTTGGAAGCGTGCCAAACATGTCGACGCCCCAGGACTGACACGCTCAGCTTTTATCACAGGAAGTAATCTTTATCTCCCGCCATACCACATTATATCCTCCATCACTTTAGCATTCGTGGCTGGCTCATGCTTGCATTAGCGCATACTCAGGGATGTACAACTTGTTGTTGTTACAGCAAGGCTAAGGAAGATAAGATTTTGTCGCATCTTGGCTTCTCTAATCTTTCCGCATACCCAAGGATATACAAAGTGTGGCCGCTGGCCAAGCAACACTGACATCCCTGTACATGTGTATGTGTCCACGCGCCATATCCGTTAATGATTTTAGCATTCGTGGCTGGCTCGAGGAAGTACGCGCTCATCCAGCCAGACGTGCGCTCCTGGTGGATGCAAAAGAGCGCGACTACAAGAAAGCTGAGGCAATGCGGGTCCCTGGTTATGTGTCCATTCGAGATCGACCGTTGGAGAGTATTGGAGACGCCATCGACAGCCCTAGATATGAGGATTATTTGAAGAATTTGCCTCTAGAGGTAGTCTGTGATTAAATATTATTCCACTATGCCCCGCGTTCTGCAATAAGCTACCCCTCATACATCGCCTCGCATATCCCTCTCATACCCCGCCTGTCATACCCCTCTCATACCCCTGTACCATACCCCTGTCTCTCATACCCCGCCTCTCATACCCCTGTACCCCGCCTCTCATACCGCTGTCCCATACCCCTGTCTCATACCCCTCATACCCCTGTCTCATACCCCGCCTCTCTACGTATACCCCTGTCGCATACCCCGTTTCTCATACGCCTGTTCCATACCCCTGTCTCATACCCCGCCTCTCTACGTGTACCCCTGTCCCATACCCCGTTTCTCATACCCCTGTCCCATACCCCTGTTCCATACCCCGCCTCTCATACCCCTGTCCCATACCCCGCCTCTCATACACCTGTCCCACACCCCTGTCTCATACCCCTGTCCCATACCCCGTTTCTCATACCCCTGTCCCATACCCCTGTCTCATACCCCGCCTCTGTCCCATACCCCATTTCTCATACCCCTGTCCCATACCCCTGTCTCATACCCCTGTTCCATACCCCTGTCCCATACCCCTGTCTCATACCCCGCCTCTCTACGTATACCCCTGTCCCATACCCCGTTTCTCATACCCCTGTCCCATACCCCTGTTCCATACCCCGCCTCTCATACCCCTGTCCCATACCCCGCCTCTCATACACCTGTCCCACACCCCTGTCTCATACCCCTGTCCCATACCCCGTTTCTCATACCCCTGTCCCATACCCCTGTCTCATACCCCGCCTCTCATACGTATACCCCTGTCCCATACCCCATTTCTCATACCCCTGTCCCATACCCCGCCTCTCATACCCCTGTCCCATACCCCTGTCTCATACCCTTGTTCCATACCCCTGTCCCATACCCCTGTCTCATACCCCGCCTCTCTACGTATACCCCTGTCCCATACCCCTGTCCCATACCCCGTTTCTCATACCCCTGTCCCATACCCCTGTCTAATACCCCGCCTCTCATACCCCTGTCCCATATGATGTCGATAAAGATGTATGTATGTATGTATGTATGTATGTAGCGTAAGACACTATAGCTAGCTGCCAGTGTCGAACCGGGACCTGTCATTGATGATGTATGTATGATACCCGGGTATGATACCCCTGTCATACCCCACCTCTCTCTCTCTCTCTCTCTCGCTCTCAAAAAGTTACAAGTATTAATAGTAAAAGTTTTTTTACTTTTTACTTTTTTTTCAAATATTCATATTCCCATTGAGTGTGGGATGTGAAAAACTGGCTGTCAATTTGTTGGTCATGGGATGCGTCCCCGATACAGAAGGGTAAGCGTGCTAAAAAAAAAATCACAAACACTAACTACTGGTAGAGTAATGGACTTTGAACAACAACATAGAAATAGAAAATGGAACACTGAAATTTTTGATATTTTGCCGTACGGTGAAAAGCCAAGTAATTCGTGGCCATGGTGCGAAGCGACTTTCACTGAACTTGTAGAACAGAAAGTGCACATTTACTCTATATGTGCCGACACGCCAGCCATGTGTGACATTATGTGTCATATCGGCCCCAAAAGTGTACGAGGCTGCCCTTACAGCTGGTGCAGAGGAAAGCAAATAGATGGAGATAAGAAATGTGTTAGTTGGCTCGTTGACAAACCCCCATGTAGGAGAAAAACAATAGATGAGTATGAGCTGTTTGGCGCTGTAGCTGACGCGCGTGGGGAAGAAATAAATGGATTTACAGGGAGAAGTCCACTGCTTTTGTTGGAACGCTCCTGTTTACGAAGATGTGATGCAGATTTCGCGCATAGCATTGGTTATGGTATTGTTTTGCGTTATATGTTGCCCTTGTTCAAAGGAATAAGAAGTATATCGATTCAACCTTTTAAAGAATGTAAAAATAAACCCAGAACACCAGCAGAGAAAAGAAACGAAGAAGAGAGACAGGAAAATATGAGATAGATAAAGCAATCAAATTAAGATACAAGGCTAAAAATAATCTGTTAAAGATAAAACAAGAACATTGGAAGGCAATGGATGAGAGGTGGTTAAGGTTTTGTGCAGAATCTGGTTATTCAACAACTGCTGTGCCTTTTGATGATCCCAAGTCGAAGAGCACCAAAGGTTGCATGACTATGCACGAGTGCATAAAGTACGCAGTTAATTGCTACAGCGATGCGAAAGATATAGGTACCATACCCCTCTCATACCCCTCCCATACCCCTCATTTTCTTTGATGGTTTGCAGGCGGATTAACAGGTGGAGCTTATGACACATGGGCAGCGTTGTGTGAGCTTTTTGGTGCTATGGATCCTGACAGTAAGTTCGGTAGTGAAGGCTCCATAATGATAACAGGTCAGTATGTAGAGGATTTGAAGGTGAAGGAAAGAGATGTACGCAGGCTAGTACTACCTAACTTACCTCCAACTGATCATGTCTATGTTTTCCATGCAGTTGAGCATATCATTGCAACTATGAAAGAGATAGGTAGCCTACGCAATATATGGACTATGCCTGGCGAACGCACTATGGGAGGGCAGGTGCGGCAGATACATAGCAAATCTAATCCTACCACTAATCTAGCTGCAGTCGTATCTCAAAACGCGAACTCAAGAGCACAAGCAGGGTTTGTGCAGCTTGGTAACGACTTTCTAGATAGGTTGGAAAGTGTTCCAAATCTTTCCAAAACTGTAGAAAAAATTAAAGAGTTATGATAGTAATATAATTATAATTTAATATTAATATTAAATTAATCGAAGATATAGATAGGTATAATTTAAATATCATACCCCTCCCATACCCCTCATCATTATTATTGTATTATAATATTATTTACACAAGCACTGTTTTAATAGAATACTTACCACTCATTATTATTATTATTATTATTATTATTATTATTATTATTATTATTATTATTATGGACACCGTGATAGCCCAGTGGTCAAGTTCTACCATCTGAGCCCTGTCGCCAGTTCGATTCCCGTCGGTGCCACCAGTATTTTCATTGAACATACCGGTCTATTTCTGGACCAGTATTTTCATTGAACATACCGGCCCGTCTGGAAGTGTTGGAACTGCCCTTGCGGGGGTGTCATTAGAGCTTATCGTCAATTCTTCGTACTCCCCTCACGGGTGAGACGATGGAGGCGCATGTGCAGAAATGCATCAGCCATTGACAGAGAAGCACTATTATTATTATTATTATTATTATATTATTATTATTATTATTATTATTATTATTATTATTATTATTATTATTATTATTATTATTATCATTATTATCATTATTATTATTATTATTTGGAGTGTTGACTGTGACATATTTGAGGGAAATCCCGATGAAAAAACTAGTCACACTTGCTAAACAGAGTTCCAGCCCAATGGCCTCAAGGCGTTAAACTGTGACGCCAACTCATAACCCTTTGGTGGTAGATGCTGGGGAGGAGGGTCGTTGCGCGCGTAAAAGATCTTAAACTCCGCATATGCTGGTTGATAGCCCAGGACCCAGCAGACACCAGATTGTTATGGGTGGGGTTTCGAGGCAGCTCTAGCAACCGCGCTTGGTGTATGCACTTGCACATTCGGTGACGTCTTGCAAGAGGTTGCTGGGACTGCGGAATAACCTCGGCTTAGTGCAGTCTTGCCCTCAGGAGCTCCATCGGTGGCCCCGATCATCAGGCGAGAGACTGACACTGGGGGGTGGAGGACCTCGAACAAGGGTATTGGAGGCTTATGTCCGTTGAGGATATGCCATTAGCTGCATCAGTACGCCTCAGATATAGTATTACTATTATTATTATTATTATTACAATATTATTATTATATAAAATTTTTAATTTTATTATTATTTACACAAACACTCTAGTAATAAAATACTTACCACTCGTAGAAGCTGAGTATAAAGCAGAAGAGATGGAACTGAAGTGCTATCAACTATGTATATTAACAAAAGCGGTACACAACTTATTATTAAAATTATCATGGTCATTATCTCAATTTATCATTATTAATACATATTACAACTTCATATATATCATTTATGAGTATTCAATTCTATCTAAGTCTCTCTCCTAGGCTCTCTCTCTCTCTCTCTCAGGCTCTCTCTCTCTTTCAAGATGCAGCTTGGTAACGACTTTCTAGGTAGAATGGAAAGTGTTCCAAATCTTTCCAAAACTGTAAAATTAATTGAAGATATAGGTATTAATATCATACACATCTCATACCCCTCCTCCTAACCCTTCCCATATCCGTCATCATTATTATTATATTGTATTATGGAGGGGTGCACAGTATGGCACCCCACGGGAAGAGGAGGTGGTTGGGCCTCTTCCCACTGGTTTCGAGGCTATGTCGTTGTGTTGGCTCCGAGGCTATGTTGTTGTGTTGGTTCCGAGGCTATGTAGTTGTGTTGGTTCCGAGGCTCTGTTGTTGTGTGGGTTCCGAGGCTATGTCGATGTGGGTTCCGAGGCTATGTTGTTGTGTTGGTTCCGAGGCCATGTCGTTGTGTTGTTTTTTATAAGACATACACCACGTGGGATCAAACATTCCGCGATCTAGGGGTGGTGACGGGTTTCGAGGCGTCCCAGATACTTACCACAAAACGTCCTCATGCGCTGGCAGACCGCATGAAATGTCTGCTACCCCTGTGAGTACCTCCATGCGGGACCTACCCAGTCTCGTGGAGCTCTCACGCGGGGAAGATCAATCATTTGTAGTTGATTTCCTGCAAGGTACCCGACACTGTGCGGGTAGTAGGGACTTCCTTTTGGGGCCTTCTATGCAGGATGGTTAGAGTCACTCTTCCCTCCCCAACATACTCACTGTAGTCCCTGTTGGGTCGAGGGATGGAGGCGCATGGCCCTCGGGCTCAGCCATGACAGATCAATATATTATTATTATTATTATTATTATTATTATTATTATTATTATTATTATTATTATTATTATTATTATTATTATTATTATTATTATTATTATTATTATTATTATTATTATTATTATTATTATTATTATTATTATTATTATTATTATTATTATTATTATTATTATTATTATTATTATTATTATTATTATTATTATTATTATTATTATTATTATTATTATTATTATTATTATTATTATTATTATTAAGTGGCACCGCGATAGCCCAGTCGTTAAGGTCTACCATCTGGGACCTGTCGCCAGTTCGATTCCCGTCGGTGCCAGTATTTTCAAAGGATATTTTCTTTGAAAATATTGGTCTGTCTGGAAGCTAGTTAAGGCGGCTCGGAGCTGCCTTGCGGGGGTGTCAGTAGAGCCTATCGTCAAATCTTCGTACTCCCCTCGCGGGTGAGACGATGGAGGCACATGTGCAGAAATGCATTCGCCATTGACTGAGAAGCACTATTATTATTATTAATATTATTATTATTAATAGTGGCACCGCGATAGCCCAGTGGTTAAGGTCTACCATCTGGGACCTGTCGCCAGTTCGATTCCCGTCGGTGCCAGTATTTTCAAATGATATTTTCTTTGAAAGTATTGGTCTGTCTGGAAGGCTTGGAGCTGCCTTGCGGGTG
>WBZZ01003868.1:12500-40000 GCA_019918135.1 Paulinella micropora | reverse complement strand
TGCGGGTATGGAGGGTATGGGAGGGGTATAGGACGGGTATGGGGCTACTACTACTACTACTACTACTACTACTATTTACTTATACTGCTACGTACTAGTTTATCCTTCCCGTTGCCTTTTTTTCTACCAAGTGTTGATGCAAAACGCATCTTTCTCTTCCAAGTAGGTGACCAAGATATCATGGACGATGACTCTGGCGCCATCTCCGACTCTTGCTCTAGCTCTGACAGTTCCAGTACTCTCTCCGACGGTCTCTCTCTCTCTCTCTCCCTCTCTCTCTCTCTCTCTCTCTCTCTCTCTTCGTGCGAAGGTATGGGTGGGGTATGAGGTCGCAAAGTTGCATTCATATTTGGGGTATGAAGGGTATGGGTATGGGAGGGGTATGAGGCCGCGCCGACTCTTTCTCTGGCTCTGACAGTTCCAGTACTCTCTCTGACGGTCTCTCTCTCTCTCTCTCTCTCTCTCTCTCTCTCTCTCTTTCTCGTGCGGGGGTATGAGGTCGCAAAGTAACTGTTGTTCATACTTGGTGTATGAGGGGTATGGGGGTATAGGGTATGGGGTATGAGGGGTATGCAGCTACTACTACTTCTACTATTTCCCTCTGCCGTCTGGTCTGCTTATGTCTGATTTTTATTCTTTTTTGTCCAGAGTGATTATGGTATCGATTACTACGACTACTTCTGAGGGAGGGAGAAAAAAAAAAAAAAAAAAAAAAAAACTTAGTGCTTGCTACTG
Organism: Paulinella micropora; assembly: GCA_019918135.1. Taxonomy (NCBI): domain Eukaryota; phylum Cercozoa; class Imbricatea; order Euglyphida; family Paulinellidae; genus Paulinella; species Paulinella micropora. The sequence continues at coordinate 39,265 of WBZZ01003868.1, read as the reverse complement.
GCAGTGGAGATTAAGCTGGTGTGGACAAAAAAGAAAAGAAAAAAAAATAGACCTCAGCAGCTTATGTTCCATGTCTCAAACATCAAGTAGGACCCACCCTATTATACCTCTATGACTTAAGTATTCGTGGCTTGCTCATGCTTGCATAAGCGCAAACACAGAGTTATACAAGTTGTGGCTGCTGACCAAGCATACACTGACATCTCGGTGTTTTTGTTTATTCGCACATCCGTTATGATTTCAGCATTCGTGGCAAGGTGGGGTATGAGGTCGCAAAGTTGGTATCATACCCCGGGGTATGATACCCCGGTATCATACCCCGGTGTATGGGACAGGAGAGAGTGCATTCATATTTGGGGTGTGAGGGGTATGGGGTATGGAAGGGGTATTAGGCCGCGCCGACTCTTGCTCTGGCTCTGACAGTTCCAGTTACTTTAGTATTCCTGGCTTGCGGATGCATTAGCAAATACACAGTTATACAAGTTGTGGCTGCTGACCAAGCAACCATTACAACTCTGTCTTTTTGTTTATGCGTAAATTCAAACTGCTATCAGTCCTTGAGTAAATTCAAACTGATTCCATGCGGCCCCAGAAACCCTAGCACTTTATTTAACAAGCTCCCAATTTCTGTGTATTGGGGTATGAGAGGGGTATGAGGTCGCAAAGTTGCATTCATATTTGGGGTATGAGGGGTATGGGTATGGGATATGGGAGGGGTATGAGGCCGCGCCGACTCTTGCTCTGGCTCTGACAGTTCCAGTACTCTCTCTGACGCTCTCTCTCTCTCTCTCTCTCTCTCTCTCTCTCTCTCTCTCTCTCTCTTCGTGCGGGGGTATTGTTGGGGTATGAGGTCGCAAAGTTGCATTCATATTTGGGGTATGGTGTATGGGGTATGGGAGGGGTATGAGGCCGCGCCGACTGGTTCTGACAAATCCAGTACTCTCTCTGACGGTCTCTCTCTCTCTCTCTCTCTCTCTCTCTCTCTCTCTCTCTCTCTCTTCGTGCGGGGGTATGGTTGGGGTATGAGGTCGCATTCATATTTGGGGTATGAGGGGTATGGTGTATGGGGTATGGGAGGGGTATGAGGCCGTGCCGACTCTTGCTCTGGCTCTGACAGTTCCAGGACTCTCTGACGGTCTCTCTCTCTCTCTCTCTCTCTCTCTCTCTCTCTCTCTCTCTCCAGTGCGGGGGTATGATGTCGCAAAGTTGCATTCATATTTGGGGTATGGGGGTATAGGGTATGGGGTATGAGGGGTATGAGGTCGCAAAGTTGCATTCATATTTGGGGTATGGGGTATGAGGCCGCGCCGACTCTTGCTCTGGCTCTGACAGTTCCAGTTACTTTACTATTCGTGGCTTGCTGATGCATTAGCAAATACACAGAGTTAATATTACAAGTTGTGGCTGCTGACCAAGCAACAATAACATCTCTGGGTGTATGTCAACGATTATTCTTCTCTGACTTCCCTAAATCCACGTTAAATCCACTATTTTGATAAGAATAATCGTTGACTGCCTATGTCTACATCGTGAGTACTGTATTTGCCTGGATATATGCAGCTGAGTCTCCTTGGCGACAAACCAGAAGCTGGCATCATCAGCGTCTTCGCCATCTTGCCTTTCTCCTTGAAACTTAAACCCTAGCACTTTATTCAACAAGCTTCAAATTTCTGTGTATTGGGGTATGGGTGGGGTATGGGAGGGGTAATAGTATGAGGTCGCATTCGTATTTTTGTCGGTGCAGGTTCTCGTCATGCCATGTATGGGGTATGAGGGGTATGGGAGGAGTATGAGGTCGCAAAGTCGCATTCATATGTTGCATAAATTGTACTAAGGAGGGGTACTACTTAGATATATGTGTTGGATAAATTGTTCGGGACAGAAACCCTAGCACTTCATTCAACAAGCTCTCAATTTCTTGCTACTGGCAATTCGAAAATAAGCTGGTGTGGACAAAAAAAGAAAATAAACATCACCAGTTTTTATTCGATGCGGCCCCAGAAACCCTAGCACTTTATTCAACAAGCTTCCAATTTCTGTGTATTGGGGTATGGGAGGGGTAATATGAGGTCGCATTCGTATTTTTGTTTGTGCAGATTATCTTCATGCCATGTCGGCCAAGAAGCTGCGTCGTGCCCGCAGGGAAGCCAAGGAGCGCGTCGCCGGACGCCTGCATGGAGGCAGGGAGGAACGGGGCCGACATCAGCCGTACACGCGATTATCGGTTTTGATTGGTCGGGCTATGGGAGAGCATGGTGGCGTGACCATGGCTGAGGCGTTCGAGCTGGTGATGAGATGGAAAGAGAAGCACCCTTCCGTGTCCAAGACTGCTGCGATTAAGTTATGGGACATCCTAGGAGTGTTGATTTGCTCGGACGGAATTAATTGGCCTAATCTCCAGACACTGATCTATGATATTCGGGAAGTTGCAGGAACCGGGGGGTTCGAAAAATTGGAACTTTGCAGGAACCAGTGTCGGGAAGGGTTGTATTGGAGGCACAGAAGCGGCTTGGAAGCGTGCCAAACATGTCGACGCCCCAGGACTGACACGCTCAGCTTTTATCACAGGAAGTAATCTTTATCTCCCGCCATACCACATTATATCCTCCATCACTTTAGCATTCGTGGCTGGCTCATGCTTGCATTAGCGCATACTCAGGGATGTACAACTTGTTGTTGTTACGGCAAGGCTAAGGAAGATAAGATTTTGTCGCATCTTGGCTTCTCTAATCTTTCCGCATACCCAAGGATATACAAAGTGTGGCCGCTGGCCAAGCAACACTGACATCCCTGTACATGTGTATGTGTCCACGCGCCATATCCGTTAATGATTTTAGCATTCGTGGCTGGCTCGAGGAAGTACGCGCTCATCCAGCCAGACGTGCGCTCCTGGTGGATGCAAAAGAGCGCGACTACAAGAAAGCTGAGGCAATGCGGGTCCCTGGTTATGTGTCCATTCGAGATCGACCGTTGGAGAGTATTGGAGACGCCATCGACAGCCCTAGATATGAGGATTATTTGAAGAATTTGCCTCTAGAGGTAGTCTGTGATTAAATATTATTCCACTATGCCCCGCGTTCTGCAATAAGCTACCCCTCATACATCGCCTCGCATATCCCTCTCATACCCCGCCTGTCATACCCCTCTCATACCCCTGTACCATACCCCTGTCTCTCATACCCCGCCTCTCATACCCCTGTACCCCGCCTCTCATACCGCTGTCCCATACCCCTGTCTCATACCCCTCATACCCCTGTCTCATACCCCGCCTCTCTACGTATACCCCTGTCGCATACCCCGTTTCTCATACGCCTGTTCCATACCCCTGTCTCATACCCCGCCTCTCTACGTGTACCCCTGTCCCATACCCCGTTTCTCATACCCCTGTCCCATACCCCTGTTCCATACCCCGCCTCTCATACCCCTGTCCCATACCCCGCCTCTCATACACCTGTCCCACACCCCTGTCTCATACCCCTGTCCCATACCCCGTTTCTCATACCCCTGTCCCATACCCCTGTCTCATACCCCGCCTCTGTCCCATACCCCATTTCTCATACCCCTGTCCCATACCCCTGTCTCATACCCCTGTTCCATACCCCTGTCCCATACCCCTGTCTCATACCCCGCCTCTCTACGTATACCCCTGTCCCATACCCCGTTTCTCATACCCCTGTCCCATACCCCTGTTCCATACCCCGCCTCTCATACCCCTGTCCCATACCCCGCCTCTCATACACCTGTCCCACACCCCTGTCTCATACCCCTGTCCCATACCCCGTTTCTCATACCCCTGTCCCATACCCCTGTCTCATACCCCGCCTCTCATACGTATACCCCTGTCCCATACCCCATTTCTCATACCCCTGTCCCATACCCCGCCTCTCATACCCCTGTCCCATACCCCTGTCTCATACCCTTGTTCCATACCCCTGTCCCATACCCCTGTCTCATACCCCGCCTCTCTACGTATACCCCTGTCCCATACCCCGTTTCTCATACCCCTGTCCCATACCCCTGTCTAATACCCCGCCTCTCATACCCCTGTCCCATATGATGTCGATAAAGATGTATGTATGTATGTATGTATGTATGTAGCGTAAGACACTATAGCTAGCTGCCAGTGTCGAACCGGGACCTGTCATTGATGATGTATGTATGATACCCGGGTATGATACCCCTGTCATACCCCACCTCTCTCTCTCTCTCTCTCTCGCTCTCAAAAAGTTACAAGTATTAATAGTAAAAGTTTTTTTACTTTTTACTTTTTTTTCAAATATTCATATTCCCATTGAGTGTGGGATGTGAAAAACTGGCTGTCAATTTGTTGGTCATGGGATGCGTCCCCGATACAGAAGGGTAAGCGTGCTAAAAAAAAAATCACAAACACTAACTACTGGTAGAGTAATGGACTTTGAACAACAACATAGAAATAGAAAATGGAACACTGAAATTTTTGATATTTTGCCGTACGGTGAAAAGCCAAGTAATTCGTGGCCATGGTGCGAAGCGACTTTCACTGAACTTGTAGAACAGAAAGTGCACATTTACTCTATATGTGCCGACACGCCAGCCATGTGTGACATTATGTGTCATATCGGCCCCAAAAGTGTACGAGGCTGCCCTTACAGCTGGTGCAGAGGAAAGCAAATAGATGGAGATAAGAAATGTGTTAGTTGGCTCGTTGACAAACCCCCATGTAGGAGAAAAACAATAGATGAGTATGAGCTGTTTGGCGCTGTAGCTGACGCGCGTGGGGAAGAAATAAATGGATTTACAGGGAGAAGTCCACTGCTTTTGTTGGAACGCTCCTGTTTACGAAGATGTGATGCAGATTTCGCGCATAGCATTGGTTATGGTATTGTTTTGCGTTATATGTTGCCCTTGTTCAAAGGAATAAGAAGTATATCGATTCAACCTTTTAAAGAATGTAAAAATAAACCCAGAACACCAGCAGAGAAAAGAAACGAAGAAGAGAGACAGGAAAATATGAGATAGATAAAGCAATCAAATTAAGATACAAGGCTAAAAATAATCTGTTAAAGATAAAACAAGAACATTGGAAGGCAATGGATGAGAGGTGGTTAAGGTTTTGTGCAGAATCTGGTTATTCAACAACTGCTGTGCCTTTTGATGATCCCAAGTCGAAGAGCACCAAAGGTTGCATGACTATGCACGAGTGCATAAAGTACGCAGTTAATTGCTACAGCGATGCGAAAGATATAGGTACCATACCCCTCTCATACCCCTCCCATACCCCTCATTTTCTTTGATGGTTTGCAGGCGGATTAACAGGTGGAGCTTATGACACATGGGCAGCGTTGTGTGAGCTTTTTGGTGCTATGGATCCTGACAGTAAGTTCGGTAGTGAAGGCTCCATAATGATAACAGGTCAGTATGTAGAGGATTTGAAGGTGAAGGAAAGAGATGTACGCAGGCTAGTACTACCTAACTTACCTCCAACTGATCATGTCTATGTTTTCCATGCAGTTGAGCATATCATTGCAACTATGAAAGAGATAGGTAGCCTACGCAATATATGGACTATGCCTGGCGAACGCACTATGGGAGGGCAGGTGCGGCAGATACATAGCAAATCTAATCCTACCACTAATCTAGCTGCAGTCGTATCTCAAAACGCGAACTCAAGAGCACAAGCAGGGTTTGTGCAGCTTGGTAACGACTTTCTAGATAGGTTGGAAAGTGTTCCAAATCTTTCCAAAACTGTAGAAAAAATTAAAGAGTTATGATAGTAATATAATTATAATTTAATATTAATATTAAATTAATCGAAGATATAGATAGGTATAATTTAAATATCATACCCCTCCCATACCCCTCATCATTATTATTGTATTATAATATTATTTACACAAGCACTGTTTTAATAGAATACTTACCACTCATTATTATTATTATTATTATTATTATTATTATTATTATTATTATTATTATTATTATTATTATATTATTATTATTATTATTATTATTATTATTATTATTATTATTATTATTATTATTATTATCATTATTATCATTATTATTATTATTATTTGGAGTGTTGACTGTGACATATTTGAGGGAAATCCCGATGAAAAAACTAGTCACACTTGCTAAACAGAGTTCCAGCCCAATGGCCTCAAGGCGTTAAACTGTGACGCCAACTCATAACCCTTTGGTGGTAGATGCTGGGGAGGAGGGTCGTTGCGCGCGTAAAAGATCTTAAACTCCGCATATGCTGGTTGATAGCCCAGGACCCAGCAGACACCAGATTGTTATGGGTGGGGTTTCGAGGCAGCTCTAGCAACCGCGCTTGGTGTATGCACTTGCACATTCGGTGACGTCTTGCAAGAGGTTGCTGGGACTGCGGAATAACCTCGGCTTAGTGCAGTCTTGCCCTCAGGAGCTCCATCGGTGGCCCCGATCATCAGGCGAGAGACTGACACTGGGGGGTGGAGGACCTCGAACAAGGGTATTGGAGGCTTATGTCCGTTGAGGATATGCCATTAGCTGCATCAGTACGCCTCAGATATAGTATTACTATTATTATTATTATTATTACAATATTATTATTATATAAAATTTTTAATTTTATTATTATTTACACAAACACTCTAGTAATAAAATACTTACCACTCGTAGAAGCTGAGTATAAAGCAGAAGAGATGGAACTGAAGTGCTATCAACTATGTATATTAACAAAAGCGGTACACAACTTATTATTAAAATTATCATGGTCATTATCTCAATTTATCATTATTAATACATATTACAACTTCATATATATCATTTATGAGTATTCAATTCTATCTAAGTCTCTCTCCTAGGCTCTCTCTCTCTCTCTCTCAGGCTCTCTCTCTCTTTCAAGATGCAGCTTGGTAACGACTTTCTAGGTAGAATGGAAAGTGTTCCAAATCTTTCCAAAACTGTAAAATTAATTGAAGATATAGGTATTAATATCATACACATCTCATACCCCTCCTCCTAACCCTTCCCATATCCGTCATCATTATTATTATATTGTATTATGGAGGGGTGCACAGTATGGCACCCCACGGGAAGAGGAGGTGGTTGGGCCTCTTCCCACTGGTTTCGAGGCTATGTCGTTGTGTTGGCTCCGAGGCTATGTTGTTGTGTTGGTTCCGAGGCTATGTAGTTGTGTTGGTTCCGAGGCTCTGTTGTTGTGTGGGTTCCGAGGCTATGTCGATGTGGGTTCCGAGGCTATGTTGTTGTGTTGGTTCCGAGGCCATGTCGTTGTGTTGTTTTTTATAAGACATACACCACGTGGGATCAAACATTCCGCGATCTAGGGGTGGTGACGGGTTTCGAGGCGTCCCAGATACTTACCACAAAACGTCCTCATGCGCTGGCAGACCGCATGAAATGTCTGCTACCCCTGTGAGTACCTCCATGCGGGACCTACCCAGTCTCGTGGAGCTCTCACGCGGGGAAGATCAATCATTTGTAGTTGATTTCCTGCAAGGTACCCGACACTGTGCGGGTAGTAGGGACTTCCTTTTGGGGCCTTCTATGCAGGATGGTTAGAGTCACTCTTCCCTCCCCAACATACTCACTGTAGTCCCTGTTGGGTCGAGGGATGGAGGCGCATGGCCCTCGGGCTCAGCCATGACAGATCAATATATTATTATTATTATTATTATTATTATTATTATTATTATTATTATTATTATTATTATTATTATTATTATTATTATTATTATTATTATTATTATTATTATTATTATTATTATTATTATTATTATTATTATTATTATTATTATTATTATTATTATTATTATTATTATTATTATTATTATTATTATTATTATTATTATTATTATTATTATTATTATTATTATTATTATTATTATTATTATTATTATTAAGTGGCACCGCGATAGCCCAGTCGTTAAGGTCTACCATCTGGGACCTGTCGCCAGTTCGATTCCCGTCGGTGCCAGTATTTTCAAAGGATATTTTCTTTGAAAATATTGGTCTGTCTGGAAGCTAGTTAAGGCGGCTCGGAGCTGCCTTGCGGGGGTGTCAGTAGAGCCTATCGTCAAATCTTCGTACTCCCCTCGCGGGTGAGACGATGGAGGCACATGTGCAGAAATGCATTCGCCATTGACTGAGAAGCACTATTATTATTATTAATATTATTATTATTAATAGTGGCACCGCGATAGCCCAGTGGTTAAGGTCTACCATCTGGGACCTGTCGCCAGTTCGATTCCCGTCGGTGCCAGTATTTTCAAATGATATTTTCTTTGAAAGTATTGGTCTGTCTGGAAGGCTTGGAGCTGCCTTGCGGGTGTGTCAGTAGATCCTATCGTCAAATCTTCGTACTCCCCTCGCGGGTGAGACGATGGAGGCACATGTGCAGAAATGCATTCGCCATTGACTGAGAAGCACTATTATTATTAATATTATTATTAATATTATTTTTTTTTTTTTTTTACACAAACACTATACTAATAAAATACTTACCACTCGTAGAAGCTGAGTATGAAGCAGAAGAGATCAGCAATGATCAGTCACCTGGAAATGGAGTGGTATCAAAGATGTATTAATATAAAAGCGGGAACCAACTTATTATTAAAATAATCATCATCATTATCTCAGTTTATTATATCATTATTGATACCCCTGTCTCATACCCCTGTCTCATATCCCTGTCTCATATCACTGTCCCATACCTGTCTCATACCCGAGGTATGACATCCCTGTCCCATACCCCTGTCTCATACCCGGGGTATGATACCCCTGTGCCAAACGATACCCCCCCCCCCCCCCCATACTCAGGTATGATACCCCTATTTCATACCCCTGTCCAATACATCGGGGGGGATATTTGGGGGGGGGGGGGGGTATCATACTCCAGGGGTATGGGGGGGGGGGGTATGATGGGTATGAGGGGGTATGAGGGGGGTATGCATACCCCAGGGTATCATACCCGGGTATCGTTTGGCTGTGTCTGGCATGACATTGGCCACGTCATCCCCGTAGAAGCTTTTCACAACTACTACCCAGTTACCGCTCCCACTGTCTGATTGACAAGGTCACTCCAGGTGACTGCACTTCCCAGCACAACCGCTGGTGCCACATCCATTCCCTCATTGAACCAGACCGGTCCGACAACTCTGCAGCCCACCGGACTTTCATCTGCGACTACGACCCGTTCGAACCACCCTTCGGCGTCTTCGACTCCTGGAACAGCTACGCTGACTTCGTCAACACCGATACTACCCTCAGCCCTGACATCTGCAGTCACGCCGACGCTTCGAACACCGACGTCTGATCGAACTGTCTTCGCACGCGGATTAGCAGTCAACTATCACATCGCCAACACACCAATTCAACTGGCCATTATGCTCGCCATCAGTAATGTTAACGAGTGGGGAGACAGAGTTACGGTCACCATCATGGACACCTGTTGGTACCGCTTCGTCCGCGTCACCGACTCAATCCAGCAAGTTTGGAGTTCGCTGTCCCTCATCTGGCTGCTATTCATTCGCGACCTTATCCATGGCTGTCTGGACAAACCCGACTTATACAAGTCAGCTCTCCAAGCTCTCGATCTACGACGTTTTCAGAACGAACAATTTTTGGCGTACATCCATCGGTGTATTACGTTTTACGAGACTACACATGCAGCTGGCGTGAGCATCATCGGTGTTTTACGTTTTACGAGACTACACATGCAGCTTGCGTGAGCATCTGTGACGGAAACCAGATTGAGGACTTGGGCCGTATGCTCATCCCGATGGAACGCGACCGATGGAATCAGCATTCGGACCAAGTCCTACTCACGTATGGCGTTGGCTGGCCGCGCAATCTGGATGACCTCCTCCCTTGGGCCAGGACCCTCCCAAACGTTATGCAGGAATACCTTTTTGGGATGGAGATTCCGGTCCGCACCGACATCAAAGACCCATCTACGTACAGACGGGTCTCCGTTCGTCCAAGACGTCAGCAGCTCCGGCAAGTAACGGCTACTGAGGCGAACGCCAACACTAACCGCCCCGCCTGGCAGAAACGTAAGGCGGACGCCATGGCAATGACGCAAACTGTCCCTCTACAGACGTCGACTCGCCAGATCAAGCGTTTCAAGACCGACCCACCGGGTCCCTCGTCGAGCCAGATCGATCGAAAACTTTTCACGGGCCTACCATGCACCTACTGCAAGGAGCACAACAACTTCTTGAAGAAGGGCCAGCTCCCCAAACACTCGTTTGAAGAGTGCAAACTTCGTCGACAGCGTCGTCAATATGACGAAAAGCCATCAGCGGCCGTTGCCCGCAGCACCTCGCGCGCCTTCCATATGACTACCCGGTCCTGCACACCCTCTCCGCTGGTGCCAACACCCTCGCCTCTACGGATTGCGACCATCCCAACAGTTGTCACCGGATGCGTTTGGGTTGCCAAACATCCTCGTAACCGTCCATTTATCGGCAAGACTACATGCGCTTTGGATTCAGCCTGCAACTGTAAAGGCGTCGCTTGCTTATCGTGGGTTCTACAACACTGCTTTACGATCCGGCAACTGCCGCCTGTAGCAGCACGCTCATCCGTCGGCATCGGCGCAGTCCTCACCGACGGCATCGAACTCTTTGTTTCCGCTGGTCCAACGTCGCCGATTCATGCAAATTACTGTTTATGTGTCGGCTCACCTGCCCGATCGCGTGGATCTACTCTTCGCCAACGAGGTGACCGCACAGATCAACTTGTCCATCGACGAGGCCCAGAGGATCAAACTAACGGACTACATCCCTTTGAAGCCCACAGCAAGACAGATCGTCTACGAGACGGAATTTCATCTCTTCGAGGAGCCACTTCAGGTGGGCGACCGTCAACTAGCAACCATCAGCTATGACTTCAGCCCGGAGACTCTGGCTGAAATGACTTCTTACCCGACTCCGAGATTGAGAAGATCTTCAAGCTCCGTGTTACACAACCTTCGGATTCCTACGATCTTTTGTCAACTTCGCAAGCCCACCTCTACGGCCGCACAGTCAACCTGTTCATGTCCGAAAAGAAGAGACCATGCGATGGGAGGGTACTGACAGATCACGACGAAGAAGAAGACGAAGAAGAAGAAGAAATCAAATCTAGTGCCTCCAAGAAACACAGGCCATCCTCTGATCTGATCACACATGAGGATTATTTTCACGATGCCCGTGCTTGGTCGCTTATCCGACATACTCAGCGGGCCGACCCGAGACGCAGTCCGACTGTGCGATCTCTCTCTTTCGAATCATCTTCATCGTCACCTTCATCGTCATCGTCATTGCCATCGTTGATGCAGGCCTCATCCTCATCATCGACAGCATCTTCACCTACCATATCCGCTGCATCGGCCCTCGACCAACCATCGGCCCCTGCACCTGGCATACCGCAATCGTTCCAGAATGCGCTGACTAACCCTCCGTCGTTACAAGCTCCAGTTGTTCCTCTAACATCTAGTCACAACTACCAACAGAGTAGGCGGCGGCGCCTCTTCAAGCAAACGCGAACTCTCAGCATCACTGGCACCTTCTTCCCCTTGCTCTCAAGTTGCGGCGCCTTCTGCGCCGTCACTTCGGCCGACCCAACCGACTACCAGTCCAGTCGCCGGGTTGAGTAAAGCATCTACGAGAGCACATACCAGCGCCAGCCGGAGGCCAGCCCGCGCATCTCCTGGCCGTTCGACAGCTGTGTCCAGTTCTTCATCGACCTCTGTGACAAATACAGCCGCAACGCCAGCCCAACCGCGGGCAGCTACAACATCTTCTAGTAGTTCGTCCTCCTCGTCCAGCTCGTCGTCGGTACCCGCGGCAAGCCCAGCTAGGGTGCGAGCCCTATCCTGGGCGACCCACTCCCCGGTGCCAGGAGGCCCTCAAGTCACATACTCGCTGAGCCCACTTGGACTATACAGGACTCGCACTCCCACCGCCGAAGACCGCGACAAGGTGTGACCACGAAACCAGCTGTCACAGAGAGAATCAATGACGCCGATACCACCTCCACCTCTTTCCCCTCCAGCTGAGGGTTATGTCCGGATCAGCCCTACGAGATCGAGCCACCTTTGGTCGGGATTTTCCAACTTTACGGACATGCCAGCCCACCAATTGGAAATTCAAAAAGCCTATGGCACCGGCTCTCCAGGCATGGACAAGGAACTCTACATTGTTCGAGACATTTTCGCCACGTTTTTCCCGACAGCGGCCATGACCATGATTCCAGGCACTCACCCACATTGCCGTCACCTGGGATACTGGATCCCAAAGCACTTTACGCTCAACCAAGGCCTATGGCCGGACTCTACAATGGTGCACATGCAACACCCAAGAGTGGAACGCCACCACCCTAGGATACAATCGCTCCGTCATGGAGTCTTCCGTTTCCAACCCCTTAGTAGCCCGCCTACCTAAAAGTTTCAAGTGACTGAAGACTGGCTTCTCCCTTCGGCGGATTACAACCACTTCGCCGACAGGCCATTTTTGGTAAGAACTTTCCTCCCGCGGGATGCTAAGTTACCACATACCAGTGTAAGCAGAACATACGCGCACATAGAACCGCGACAATGGTATGGAAAGACCAACTGGGACAATGAATACTAAACATGTCCCAAGGCTTTCACCGCGATCGCCCTACCATCTTGATGCAGCGTTACTGGCCCCCTCGTAACAACGCACACGAGATAGATCCGGAGACCTTTGAAGACTTCACACATGGCCTAGCTCTTCGTTCGGGCACCAGACGCCCCCTCGCAGTCGTCAACACCGAAGCCATGTGCCTGGTCCGTGCAAATACTACATCAGCCCCCTTGATGACCCGCCGCGGCGGCAATGGGTCTACGAAAACCGCACTTGAAGACATCTTCCAGATCCCGGAAGGTTCCACCAATTGATGTCACGGTTTTATGAAAGCAAACACACTGCTATCATATTCCACTTCGGCCCGCAAAATAGAAACAATGCTCAACTTATTGCATCCTCTCTAGTTGGACCTAACATCGCCTACTGGTGATGTCCCGTACTTCGAAGCAGGAATGTCCTTCGACCATATTTTCCGCCCATGGGGATATCGATCTTCGTACCTCGGCCTACTTGTGGGAGCAAACCGAAGTGCATCACCCTTAGCAGCCGTCCTTCGAGGAGAACTCCTATTCAGTATGGAGCAAACCGAAGTTAAGCATCTACGATTTCATCCGCTGCCGCTTTCGACATCACTATACAAACACCGTGTCTTTCGACTCCCAACTCGAGAACGCTGCTTTGCTCTACAGCATTACTTTCGTCGCCTTCCGTGTAACGACCCGATATGGCTCAAAATCGTCGCAAATGACACCTACTACGACCACGATCGCGGAGACATCATGCCAGAACTACGCGCAGTACATGAGCGATCTTACGATTGCATTGTCGACCTGCCGCTCACCTACTTCGACGATAGTAACATCACGGTCTATTACACGGACGGAGGAGACGAACTGTTTTTGGGTTCATTCTTTAACCCTAACCACTATATGGGACAAGCGGTGTGTGTAACGAAATTCGTCGGAACAGTTTCGATCGACGACGCCGCTACCCGCGACTACCTTCAACAAGCACCCAACTGGAAGGCACGCCTGGACACACCGAGAATTAGGGATTCTTTCTCATGCGAATTCCGTTGGATACGTTATGAAAACGTCCCGTGGCATCTAGCCCAGTGGTTTCTTATGACCATCGCCAGCGAAACCGCAAGACGTTCATGCAAGGAAATTCATGTGGTACACCACCCACTCCATACTGTCCCATGTTCGACGGATATCATTAACCCGTACTCCCGAGACAAACGTCTCCGGGGCTACCCATACGGAGCCCCACTTATCCGTATGCTACCGTCACGCCACGCTCAACGACACTTCAACGTTTGGCGCACAGGCGTTAAGTATAACACCCTTCAACACGAAGGCCACCTCGAACACCGGTGGATCAACCTTAAGGAGTTCAGGACAGAGGAAAAGCTCGACCGTTTCTACAACAGGCTACAAATGAGTACCCGAGACCTCGTGTACGAGCGTCGTTGCTTATCCCAGAACCTGAGACCTCCCATGTATTTACACTCTCTCCAGGGAGAGACACGGAGACACTACCGAATCGGATATCCTCACACCTACAGTATCCATGCTGGATTCGACGTTCAAGCATCGTCATCGCACCCTTACGAGATAGTGTATTCCCCTGAGAAGTACGATCATCAACCTGATTCTTCGTCAAGCTCAAGATCCTCATCCAGTTCGTCATCTACTCGAGTTCATCGTCAGGAACAATAGCCCCTGCTCAGCCTCCATCGGCCCCAGCGTCGGTACCACCGGCCCCAGCACATCCACCGTTGGCCTCAATTCAGCCTCCATCAACCCTGGCTCATCCACCAGCGGCCACTGTTCTGACGCATCGGCCGCACCGTTGCCACAGGTAACTCGTGCCTACCCTGTTCGACCACAGCCCTTTTTTAGCTGCAAGCCCAGTGAGAACAAGAAGCATCACGACGATGACGATTCAAAGGGCGGCGGACAAGGCCCCTCCTCGACTTCGTCAAGCGGATCCTCGTCAAGCGGTTCGTCGTCAAGCAGTTTGCCATCAACGCCGACTACGACCCAGACATCTGCGACTTCTCCTCCTCACTCAACGACGCGACGTTCGCAACACCCTCGGAACAAGGAAAGTGTCAACTTTGCGATTGCCCAAAAACAACCTCTCCTCTACCCTTGCCTCTTCCGATCGCCGAGCCGCACTTTCAAGACGACGACTTCTCGACCATAAATCTCGGAGTTGCCGCCAATTCAATATGCTCGCTCGGCCTGGCACTGGCTCAACTCAGAGTTTGGGCAATATGCAAAGTCAAGCTTGACAACCGAATCTGGGGCATTCTCCAGACTCCAAACAACTGAGGCTGCCGGCTCCTCTGACGCTTCAGACCGACATCGGCCAGCCGTTTCCTTACACGGATTCCTTCATGGAAGACTTCGTGCAGACATGCCCCGACCCTCGCATGCCCTTTTGCACGGCATCAACAGTCCAGGGAGCCCTCCCTACCCCATGGTTCTTCATCTCCGAACGACTTTGCCTCGACTTTTTAACCAAGCGAGCGGAACAGAAAGCGTCACCAACAGGTCCTAAGTTTCCTCCTGAAGCAGTCAACCCGAGCCTCACCAAACCCCAACAAGACCAACTCTGGGCCCTTATCCGCGAATTCGACCACATCTTTCAAGACAAGGCAGGCATCTTCAAACATACTGTCGTGTCCCTT
Organism: Paulinella micropora; assembly: GCA_019918135.1. Taxonomy (NCBI): domain Eukaryota; phylum Cercozoa; class Imbricatea; order Euglyphida; family Paulinellidae; genus Paulinella; species Paulinella micropora. The sequence goes on along the minus strand of WBZZ01003868.1, from coordinate 23,989 downwards.
CGACTCAAACCGATTGCCAAACCAGTTGCAGTTCCATGCCCGCGCTGGACTCCGGCAGTGGGCGAATATCTTTCCAGCTGGGCTACGGACATCCTCAGCGCCGGCACATGGAGCTACGCCTCCCCTCAATGCGCATGGGCGAGCCGCAGTTGCCCGGTCGGGAAATTCGAGGATATCGCGAAAGAAGTCATCCGAGACATTAGGAACGTTTACGACTACCGCATGCCCAATGACAACCTTCATCTCCCAGTCACAGGTCTCCCAAACCCGGATCATTACCGAGAACGATTCGCCGGCTGGCACTATCTCAGCTCCATCGACATGGTAGACGGCTTCCCACCTTCGCCTGAACCCGGACGATGACAGCCGAGATGTTTTAGCCGTGTGGACCCCTCAAGGTCTATTGGTCCCCAACTTTATGCCTCAAGGTGTACATCGTGCCCCCGGCGATTTCCAACGTGCGATTGAGAAGTCATTCCAACCACTCCCCTTTTGGAACAAACCGCCCCCAGCTATTTCTACTGCAGGCGCCTATCTCGACGACGTTACCGCTGGTGCAAACGACTTTCAGACACACCTGAACCAAATTCGTGGTATATTCTCAAGTATGGACACCTCCGGCCTCCATGGATCGGCGCGCAAACTCCGCTTGGGATACCATGAACTGACAATACTCGGCAAGAAATGTAATAAGAAAGGTATCGCCGCTACAGCGAAAATCGACGCCATCCTCCGAATGGCTGATCCCTCCAACGTGTCTGAAGTTCGATCCGTTCTGGGTATGACCAACTTCATACAGGCCCACATCCCCGACTACTCCCGCCTTGTATCACCTCTTACGAACTTGCTCAAGTCCACTCACGCCCGGCCAGCAGGTCAACCCTACCTTCATCGGGAAGAGCGGAAATATATGAAGAAGCTCCGCCGCGTGCTTACTACGCCCCGTCCTGGCCAGGTACGAGTCCTCTCACCATCTTTGCCTTCGGACGGATGCTAGCCAAATAGGCATCGGGGGTGCCCTTCACACTGGCCCTGACCGCGACGCCCCGGTTATCCAATACTTTTCTCTCAAGTTCACAGACACGCAAACTCGCTGGGCGACCTAGGTGCGAGAAGCCTATGGTGTTATTTACGGAGTTCAACAGTGCCGCTACTACATCGATGCAAGCGACCACGAACTCACTATCGTCACCGATCACCGGCCACTCCTGTGGTTATGGCACGCTCGCAGCCCCATGGTCGTCGGATGGGTTCTGGAAAATCTTCAGACGATCCGCTTTAAGGTCAAATACCTCCCCGGTAAACAAAACCTCCTTCCGGACGGATTGTCTAGTGTCCCCTGCATAAGCCCAGGCGCCCCGACTCTCATTGGTGAAGCCGAAGCCACCCTACAGCTCCTCGCAACCATTCCACTGCCCAAAGCAGGCTCTACTCTCTGGCTCGCTGTCGAAGACACACATGCTGCTTTGGAAACGAAACTCAAGTCTCTCTCCTGCCGCATCATCTGCGCCGGCCCAACACTACGAAGCATTCAAGCCCCGTGGACCTAGCTATTTTCATCCCCTCCTCTGAACGCTCTCCGGCCGTCGCGCGTGACATGTTCGCCCTTCGTAAAGCCCTTTGCCCTGCTCATGCCACAAGACCTCGTCCACTGCGTCCCGGACGATACACTCCCACAGGAGGCTGTCGAGACGTGTCGTAAGATTTTATTTCTTGACGACAACTTAGTGTGGCTAGTCTTTGGCCTCGGCATGGAACAACATTATATATATCCTCTTGTCGCTATCTCACACACTCCCCGCGTCACGCGCCAACAAATCATGGACTCACAACGACAAGAGACTCTCACAGCCCCTCTCTGGACAGATGACGACTCTACAGTCCCCGCCTGATCAACAGAATTGACCAAGGGGTTGGAATAATTATTTTGTGTTTCAGAATTCCTTTTTTTAGGGGGGGGGGGGTAGGAGGGAATGGAAAACATCAAGAAAGTTTGTTTTTAGCTTCCAAAAGGCAGTTGTGTGATACTTAGTATGTTACTAACACAAAGATTGATAGAAATACATAATTAGATTTTTTTTGTGTTGGATTGACTATGGTGTACACAATTTTGAAAAGTCTAAGTGTACCATACTATGAATTTTTTTGTGTGTGTAAATAATTACAGTGAATGAGAAGTAGGAAACCTTCAGGAAACATTAGGTTGACTATGGTGTACATAATTTTCAAAAGTCAGAGTGGGCACAACACAGCCTTTTCTTGTGTGTTACTATAACAAAACTAGTTTATGCATCACAGAAAAAAAATCAGAGTATGGTATACTCAGACTTTATGGGTTTGTGTTGCATGCTGAACAAAAATATATTATTTTTCAGTAATTTTCCTGTTGTTTTGAAGAAATGTAGTAGACATTACTTGGAGTTTTCAAAAACACAGGAAATTTACCAAAAAATCAAGAAAATACAAAAACTACACTACTCATAGTTTTTTCTGTGTAATAAAATAACTATAGATAACTTGAAATAACTTAGAAGTTATGGTAAGTTTTTTCAAGTTGTTTTAATATTTTCTATTAATTTTCAAGTTGTTTCAAGTTTTTTCAAGTTATTTAGAGTTGTTTTCAAGTTGTTTCAAGTTGTTTCAAGTTGTTTCTAAGTTATGTTTCAGTTATTTCAAATTATTTCAAGTTATTTCAAGTTTTTTCAAGATATTGCAAATTATTTTAAGTTATTTCAAGTTCTTTCAAGCTATTTAGAGTTATTTTGAAGTTGTTTTGAAGTTATTTTCAAGTTGTTTTAAAGTTATTTCAAGTGGTTTCAAGTTGTTTTAAGTTCTTTGTAAGTTATTTCAGTTTATTTAAATTTATTTAAATTTATTTCAATTTATTTCAAGTTATTTAGAGTTATTTTCAAGTTGTTTTCAAGCTGTTTCAAGTTGTTTCAAGTTATTTCAAGTTGTTTCAAGTTGTTTCAAAGTGCTTAATTGCATCCGATACAAAAAAATCGGAGTGAGTCTACTAGTTTTTATATTTTCTCTACATTTTTTTTAGTAAATTTTCTGTGCATTAAAAAAGAAGTCAGAGTAGGGTCTACTCCTACATTTCTTCAAAACCACATGAAAATTGTGGAAAAATAAGAATTTTTTATTTTAGCATGCAAAACAAACACATAAAGTCAGAGTAGACACTACTCTGACTTTTTTCTGTGATGGATAAAATAGCAAATTATATTTATGTTTTCAATGGAAAAAATTTAAAAAAAATTTCATTTCAAATCAGTACGCATCTAAAAAAAAAAGTCAGAGTAGGCCCTACTCCGCGAGGATCAAAATACTAAGTTCAAGACTGAAAGGAGTGTATAATAAATTAATAAGGTTCTCACACATCACAAAAAAAAGTTGGTAGACCCTACTCCTAGGAAATACAAAACAGGATAATATGGTGAAAACATTTCTGAAACTTTTATAAAGATATTTTTTACCTTCGCAATCGACTCGATTTTTCCTCTTCTTGATCACGATGGGTCTCAGGTACGTGCTGCTCGTCTTCCAATCAACCATCTCGAAGCACAACTAGTTCATGAAAGGAATCACCCAGAACAGTTGTTGCTAAAGTTGCAAAATCAAGCTCATGTTTTGTTTCCACGTCGTCGACGTGACTGCATGAATGCAAATGCACGTGTTTCCCGATATCTTGTGGTCCAAGGCTCTCACGATCATTTTTTGTGAGTCCCAAAATATTGATGGTGAAGAGAAAGACTGGATGCTGGAACTAGACATGGAAAAAGCAATACTGATTGACAACCAGTGCCTGCGTGCTAGCGAACTGGGTGCAGGAGAAGACGCGATGCTTGCTGTAGATGAACTATTTCCAGGCGCCGATGAAACATCGCGATTTTGAGAGTGCATGGAAAAGTCGAAAAGGTGTCAAATTGGAAAAAAAAATCCAAAAAATGTTTTTTTCCTGGCTCACAGACAAAAATAACAGAATAGAGTCTACTCGGACGTTTTCAGCATTTTGACGATGACAAGACAAGCCTCCTTTTTTTTGAAAATTTGATTTTGGAGGGAATTTCAAATCAAATAATCTTTTTTTGAAAATTTGATTTTTTGGAGAGAATTTCAAATCAAATTTTCAATTTGAAGGCACTTTCCACGTTCCTTTTGCTCAAATGCGGCAAAGGAGAAATAAATGTAGGAAAAATTGGTACTGAACGGTGCTCATGGCTAAAAAAAATATTTGGCAGAGAAAAACGCAAAGCAAAAATGGTCCAATTTATCATTGCGCCATTTACAACGTTCAGGCCTAAATTTTTTTGGCACGCTCCGAATTTGACAGATCGCGCGTGCCTTTGGTCGTGTGATTCCTCAGATCTCGACTTGCGATCAAAGTCGAAAGTGCCTACTGAGCTGGATACAGACCCCGCACTTGACTCGCTCGCCACCGCATACATTTATTTTTTGGTATCAGGTGTAATTGCATGCCGATGCCGAGAACACGAGGTGGTGCCAAAGCAGCTGGTAAGGAGGCCAAGCAGAGAGCACCTCCTGTCGCAAGAACAGCCGCAACGGGCCGTGGGCGTGCCAAGGTAAATTTTTTAACATCGATTTTTTTTTATCACAAAAAAATGTCGGATTAGGGCCTACTCCTATGTTTTTGATCTGTGTGCGTTCACAGGCAAAGGAATCCCTTGTTCCAGGCAAAAAAGCCCAGATGACAATCGCTGTGCTTGCAGGGCAACCTCGCAAGGGCCAACCGAACGGCGCTGAAATAAGGTGGAACATCAAACCCATGGAAGCGGGAGCAGGGCAGGTCCAGTTGGACCCTGAAAAAGACATCGAGAAGATACTGTTCGATCCAACTGCATTTACGACCAAGATTATTTGCCACTCCGGCAAGTGGTATGGCACTTCTGTAATTTTGTATCAATCACTTCTCTTTGAAACTAGCTCTTTCAGCAAAATGTTTTTGTTTGTTGTTTTTTTTGAATCCAAATCTGCAATCTTTTTTGGTTTGTGTTAAAAGTTATGATGTCGAGTCCCAAGATTTCACGCCTCCAAGCCCAGGTTGGAGATCCATTGATGTTAACGGTGTTCCGGAAGAGTTGCTAAAGGTACTTTTTGGCCTCTTGTTGTTAACAAAAACCGTTACTTTCCCATACAGCGCCCCATGTTTTTTGACACAACCCAGAATTTGGATGTCTGGACGGTCATTTTTTTGAGTTGTGATGATGTATCGTATCACACAACCCAAAATTTTGATCTCTGGAGGGTCATTTTTTAGTTTCTGTCAAGACTGGTACACTTCCGTCGTTGCTTTTGATGTGATTATGGTCCCTCTACAAAACCAAGAGTTTGAGCGAATTCACTGGGCCTTGATTTTGTGTGCAGTTGTTAGCCCAGTGGAGCGCATTGAAATTTGCAAGCAAAGAGGAGCTCGAAAATGCGGGCGTTGATGAAGATCAGCAGCAGTACTGCTTTTTCTCTATGCTCTCAGCTCTCAATACCAACCATTGGAGTGCTAAACCGACAAACGTGAAAAAGCATGGTAACATGTCCTTTCTTTTTGTGTCTTTTTCAAGCTTTTCTGATGTCTCGGCTTTTCACACACAAAAAAGTCGGAGTAGACCCTACTCCTGCAAATAATATTTTGTGACAGGAACAAACCGGAAATTTTGGACTCAGTTGTCCACAGAGCGTGCCGTATGAATCCAGAGCGCCAACGTGGTAAGCATTCTTTTTGCCTTTTTCATAAAAAACCGTTACTTTTCACATACAGCCTCGCGTGTTTTTCATCACAACCCATGATTTTGAGGTCTGGAAGGTCCTTTTTTGATGTTGTGATGATGTCTCGTGTTACATAACCTAAAACAATCGGAGTAGACCCTACTCCGACTTTATTTCTGTGATGACTGCTAAAATGTCGTCCTTGTTTTTGATCTGATTCGGACTCTCATTAAAAAAAAGAAATTTATGCGACTGAAAACAACCTTGTTTTTCTTTACATACATGCGCAGAGTGGAAAGCAGTGAAAGTTGCTAGCGAAGACGAACTCCAAAAAGCATGCTTTGATCAAGACCAGGCGCAATACAGCTTTTACTCCATGCTCGCAGGCCTCAATTCCAAAGGTTGGATCTATAAAGTGAGTAAATCGAAATGTGCATGATAATTTCTCGTTGCTTTTTTTATTTGTTTTCGAACTCGTTCTGAACTCTCAGCTCTTGCACACACACAAACAAAAAGTCGGAGTAGGCCCTACTCCTAGTTATCATGTTTCTGTGTCAGGAACAATCCAGAAATCAGTTCGTTTTTAGCTTCCAAAAGGCAGTTGTGTGATACTTAGTATGTTACTAACACAAAGATTGATAGAAATAGTACATAATTTGATTTTTTTTGTTTTGGGTTGACTATGGTGTACACAATTTTGAAAATCGGAGTAGGCCCTACTTCGGATTTGTTTTGTGCGCAAATAAGTACAGTGAATGAGAGGTGGGAAACCTTCACGAAACATTAGGTTGACTATGGTGTACATAATTTTCAAAAGTCGGAGTAGGCCCTATACAGCCCTTTTTTTGTGTTACCATAACAAAACTATTTTATGCATCACAGAAAAAAAGTTGGAGTAGGGTCTACTCCGACTTTATGGGTTTGTGTTGCATGCCGAAATAAAAATTTCTTATTTTTTCCGTAATTTTCCTGTGGTTTTGAAGAAATGTAGTAGACCCTACTCCGACTTTTCAAAAGCACAGCGAATTTACCACAAAAAATGTCAAGAAAATATAAAAACTAGGAGTAGGCCCTACCCCGACTTTTTTTCTTTGACTCGGAATGGGAGGAGGAGCAAGATGAAAAAGAAGATGAGGAAACTGATGACAGCAGCTCCACCTCTCAGAAGTCGCATTCGTCTACTACTGGCAAGAGCCAATGCAGCAAGCGAAAACTGATCAAACAGTCGATGTCTTCTGGTAAGCATGCTAAGAAGAAGCGAAGGTGTCAGGATCCAAGAAGCCCAGTAACACTCAGAAAGCCAGAGACAAATCAATCGAAAGCAAACACAAAACCAAACTATTAGTAACACAGGAAAGAGCTGCGGAAATCATGCAAAAGGAAGCTTTGGCCAAGGACCTGGTTGCGAAGTGCTTCATTTTGCAACATGTCGAACAGCGCGCGTTGGAGCTGAAAAGTGATTATTTGGTTGGTGTCAAGGAAATTTTCATTCCCACATTGGTACCGTGTGTATGTTTTATGTGTGTATGTGTGTGTGTGGAAAAACAAGCAAAAACCAAAAATCAAGCAAAAAGGAAAAAGAGTCCGAGTAGGGTCTACTCTGACATTCTTTCAAAAACACAGGAAAATTGCAGGTTAAAAAAGAGAATTTTTTTTTTAGGAAGGCAAGAGAAGTTGGTCGAGTCTATGTAGGCCCTATTGAATCGTTTTCGAAACGTTGTCCACTACACTGTGTACGGTTTCATACGGGAAAGCGAACGCTAAATCAAGTTTTCTCTGTTGAAATCTGCGTTGCCTTTCAGGTAGGAAAGCTGACATGCAATTTTTTAGCTCTCAGTGAAGCTTCAGCGTTACTGAATATCTACTCCCAGCGTTTCGTCGTCCATATAGAGTTCGGGACGCTTGGAGTAGAGTATCATCTGAGTTCTCTTCTTTGCTGCTTGATATCGATCCTTGTATTCGTGCATTTTTTAGTTCGAATGCTTGTGTTGAAAATCCTGTATGCAAGTTTTGAATGATTTGTTCACAAATAATAAAAATCATTTTTGTTTTACATTAAGGTAGACAGCAATCAGTGTGTATCCACAATGAACTGCAAGCTTTTAGCTTTTCAACCTTTTGTTAGTGCTTGCTTTGTTTCAAAATGGCAGGTTGCAACACTTCAAGCACATGCGACTGAATTTTCGTGAAGGTTTTGTCTGCATTTGGATCCTTAAGCTTACAGTGCATACATGTGTATAGTGCAACAGACAAAAAAGTCGGAGTAGACCCTACTCCGACTTTATGGGTTTGTGTGGGTGTACTTCTAACTCTACCAGAACGATCAAAACTAAAAAAAAAAAAGCTTGTTAAATATATTCAGAACAACGTCATGGTTTCAAAAGTCGGAGTAGGGTCTACTCCGACTTTTTTTTTCTGTTGCACTATACACATGTATGCACTGTCAGGCTCCAAATGCATACAAAATAGACACTTCTTTTAAGTATGATATTGTGATGGTATTGAAGGATTTATCAAGTTTCTGTTTTTCAGTTCCGGTTGAATAGTTTTGTATGAATAACTTTTGAAGTCTTGCATGTTTCTGCGTTAATTTTTATGACCTGACCATGTTGTGTAGATATTTATCATCCTGAGCCTATCATTTTCATATCAAATTCCTCTCTGGAGGTTGCCACCCCCCAAAAAAAAGCAATTCCCATTCACGAATTTATCCAACCTCTTGACCCTTCGTCAGGGCCTTGCCGTCCTCGCCGACGCCAAACAGTCAACACTGAAGATCTACGTTCCAGAAGAGCTGCGCCGCCCGCTGATCAACTACGCCAACTTGATGCAGAACGACACCAAAACGCCGACACTTGTCCCCTTCATCAAGGAGCGCTATATTTGGTTCCGTACTGATGGCACGGATATTATGCACGCTGATGTCCTCGCCGCCCTCCGCGACTGCCACTTTTGCCAACTGGTCCACGCCCGCCTCACTCTCAACCACGGCCAGTTGAGATCATCCTCAATCGATGGGCATACATTTTTGGTTTTCCGGAGTCCATCTTCTCCGACTACCACAGCTCGTTTGTAGGTACATTAGCTAAACGCTTCTGCAGTGAGGCCGGCCTCGATTGGCTGACCACCGCACCCTACTTACACCATCAACTCGGCTTCGTGGAATGCCGGCACAAGGCGATCTGCACCGCAATTCAATCTCTACCCAAGGCAGACAAATCGAACTGGCCTTGCATCATCCCGTCCCTCTCCTTCGCCCAGAACACCTATGTGTCCACGGCTACAGGTACAACCGCCTTTGAGGGTATGTTGGCACGCAAACCTCGGTGCACACTGGACTTTTTCAATTCCTCGGAGATCATCACTGCCCGCGCCTCCGCCTCAAGCGCCGCTCTCGACGCTTCCTCTACGCTTTCGCTTCAATCTTCAGAGCAGATCGAACTACTACGCCGCGCTCGCGCTGCAGTCACGGCGTATATCAGCACGTATACAGACGTCTCCCGCGCCCGATCTGTTGCTCAGAAGAACAAGGGCCGCCGCAAAGCCGTTTAAGGAGTGGAAGGTTGGCGACACCGTCACCGTCTACCGCCCTAAACCCTCAAAGCAAGGCATCCCCGCCTCGTCTGTTCTTCAGTTCGATGGCCCCTACACGATTTTAGAGCAGGTCAACTCTAACTGCTTTAAGCTCCGCCACCTCAAGACCAATAGAATATTAAAACGGATCGACCGTTCACATCTCTCTCCGTATACCACCCCCACTGACGGCGTCGCCCCGCTCAACCCAGTTGCAGTTGACGACTATGATGATGACACTGTCAACTACACCGCTGGTGAAGTCGTTGCTTTCATCGATCGTAACCAAGTCAAACTTGGCACTGTTTTGGACGAGGACCCGGAAGACGAGGAGGATGACCTCGTGGTCCATCAGCTTGGTATCACCTCGGACACCAACCCCCTCTTCCGCCCCATCTACGAAGACACAAAGGACAAAGCTACCATTCACAGTTGGAGTAAACCCCTGACTTTCTGGAAGCCCCTCCTCTTCGATATCACCAACGATCAAGTCGTTCATCGACACATCGCATGGCGTCCCTTCAAAAAGATCAAGGACAAAGGCCGACTCTCCGCTAACGTTCTTAAGCGTCTTCGAGGTACCCTCATCACCGGCGAATCCTTCCCGCTTCATGTCTTCCAGAAGGGCAAGCAAGCTCAGTCCAAGGAGTAGCCACCCCCTATCACTCTCAAGTCGGTTTTACCCATCGAAATGGCTTCACCCGCCCTCCCGCCCAGCGCTTTTCCCACTTGAATCGTCATCGTCCCTAGAAATATTACGCCATGACCGGCGTACCCATGTAAGTCCTTGATCGCCTCTTGTGCCTGCAGGTCAACGATTATTCTCACCGAACTTGAACCCCTCAGTGGTTATATCGGCAAGGCATACTTGGTGCTTCATTTGTTCATCTTGGCTTTGTGATCCCGGCCACCTAACTTTCTTTGGCTCGACATCGCCTCCTGATATCACTGGTCGCTACTGCGCCTCAATTGTCCCAGTCCCGCTGCAATCATAGATATCCGGCCCCGGCTGATCATCATCCGCATTGCGCAAGTATAGACGCACCACTCTTCTACTCTCCAATGGTTTAAGAGATTCACCCACCTCTCTTTTTCCTTTTGACATTTTTTTTAGTAGACAACATATTTCGTTCGTTAATCACTCATTCTGTACGCAACTCAACTCAACCGTTAGGTCTGGGGGGGGGGGGGGAGGAGCTATCAGACAGAGCACCTTAACGACCGGTCAAAACCTTTACCGTTGATAGGACACTCTTTTTGACCGGTTCATTAGATTCTCCTCTGCACGATGTTTCGACTTCACTAACTAGTTTTCGATTTCGTTCAGAAATGATTTCAAACGATCAGTTCAAAATTCTTTTTAGCTATTGCCATTTCCCCCATCCGTATTACCTTTTCCCCCACTTTCCCGTGAAACACGTTTTACGGTAAATTTTAGGACAAGGAAATACACCGAAGAACGCAATACTTTTCCGTTCCCAGTCATTTTCGCCTTGAGGCTTCCCAAATCGATTTGGGAATTTTCAACTCCAACAACCCGACAACTATCCGTTTATGACTGTTTACTTGAAGACTTGCGACACTATCCGTTTGAGAACAGGAGACCTCACAATCTACGTTCTACACTTGATCGTACGTTGCACCCAAGCCTGCAATGAGTTCGAAATTATTATATAAATAAACGAAGTGACCTCTCTACTATCTACTTGTATTTCACCTGCTCATCCTGAGTCAGGACTCAAAGCAGCCATAGTGTTCTTATTAAGAGTTCGTTGTATCTGCCTACTTGAAGAGTTGTATACAAACTCACAGTATCTGCCCGGCCAACTTGAAGTGTTGTATGACTAGTAGTGACAAACTCAGAGTCACCATGCCAGTGTCCAAGGCCGTCGCCACCGCGTCAGGAGTCAGGCTTCACTGCTTACTAGTTAGCCTGCGGTGCAGTGATATTTGTGCCACAGCCACGATTTTCAACTTCTATTAATAAAATTATATTGAATTAATAAGTCATTTCTCACAGTGTGAACGGAAAATGATATAGCAAGCTGTCGGTGGCACGATTTCCATAATTCTGGCAAGAGATAGTGTTTTACAGCTGAACTTGGAGCGAGATAATCTGTGAAGGGCCGGACGTCCGACTCATGATCACCTCCTTACCGGGAAGCCTAAGGTGACTTACATGTTTTACTAAG
>WBZZ01003867.1:62500-70000 GCA_019918135.1 Paulinella micropora | reverse complement strand
GTTCTCCATCTCTCTCTCTCTCTCTCTCTCTCTTTCTATCTCTCTCTCTCTCCTTCTCTATCTCTACCCTTTCTACGACGTGCATCTGTGTCTCCGGACCGTTTGCGCACAGATCCTAGCGGGCTGCCATTCGCTCAAGGCCAAATGCTCCCCCAGCCATCAAACCAGCTTAGTCGGTGTCCCTGATGTTGGTGGTCGTAGTGCAGGCGCCCCGCAACCGCTACGGGTTTGGGTGGGAATACTGTCTTTCTCATTGTACAATAATTTTAGCAAAATCAATAAAATATATATATATATATATATATATATATATATATATATATATATATATATATGACCTGAATGGCCGCTGCCTGGCGCAACATATTAATACGTTGCTTTATGTGATCTCAGCCCGATCCTGCTCTTGCTTACAGTAGTATGAACGAGGTGACAGTGACAGTCTTGTGCCGCTCGTTCACTTACTGTATTAAAAATTAACAACCAAATTTATCTCAAAGTTACATGTATTAATATTAATACTAATATTAGGTTACTATATTATATAATATTAATATTTAAATATTAATATATCAGATGACATGGCAGGATGATTACGACTTATTCTGTCACTTTAATAAGCTTAATAATTATTAAATACTTACCCAAAGAACAAAGTGCACATGATATACATGCAACCTAGTTGCATGATATATACGGAGTAACACATACGCATAAATCATGTGCTTGTTCAGGAGCCTCTCTCTCTCTCTCTCTCGCTCGCTCTCTCTCTTCACTCTCCCTGACAGGCGAACCGCAAGCCGGCCCATTCCCTCCTGCCAGGATGACGAGGACTTATACAACTAACGAATTTCAAGAGGCAAAATGATTGAAATTTGACGTTCGAAATCAATCCTAGTGCTACGATTATGATAAAGCCACCATTAGCAAGCTCAGGATAAGAGGTTTCCATGTCCCGCGCAACACTTATGTACGTCAAATACTATCTATCTATCCGTCTCTCTCTCTCTCTCCACCCCCCCCCCCCCCCCTCTCTCTCTCTCGAAAAATCAGATCAAATCTGGACGAATTAGCCACTTCAATGCCGACAGTAACGCTATGGTATTAATACAGACTGCGACGACAACGTCATGTGTATGTAATTATGCATTTTATGTAGTGTATGTAATGTATGTAATGTTATGTATGTAAGCCAGCGGTACGTCAGTCCCCTTCAACCTTCGTTGTTTTTTTGTTGATGATGATGATGATGATGTTGACTGTGATGTTTGTAAATGCATGTAATGTATGTATGTATGGAACGCCGGCGAGGGGTACATGAGACTTCTTGAGGCTTGGTTGTTTGTTGTTTGTTCTTGTTTCTTGCTGCTGTTGTTCTATTGTATTACGCGAAAGCTTTCGAACTCGTTCTGGCCATATTGTTGAGCTCCCTCTCGATCGAAGCAGCCTACAATATATGTCAGAGATTACATATGTACATACATATAAATACCCCCCCAATAATACGTCAGATTACATATGTACATACATATTAAATACCCCCCCTACAATATGTCAGATTACATATGTACATACATATAAATACCCCCCCCCCCCCCCACAATATATCAGATTACATATGTACATACATATACATATCCCCCCCCCCCCCCCTCCTGAGCTTCTCGTCCTTCTTTCTTCTTCTTCCCCCCCCCCCCCCCCCTTCTTTGCCCACCTTGTCTTTGGGAGAGACAACCAAGATGATCAGAGTCAGAAATGCAATCACCAGTTTCTTCTTCTTTCTTCTTCTTCTTCTGCCCCCCACCCCCCCCCCCCCTTTGTGCCCACCTTGTCTTTGGGAGAGATAACCAAGATGATCAGAGTCAGAAATGCAATGACCAGCATCTATCTATCTATCTATCTATCTATCTATCTATCTATCTATCTATCTATCTATCTATCTATCTATCTATCTATCTATCTATCTATCTATCTAATCTATCACTGTGATATGGTTTGTGTATAGGGTGAACAACATCTTTATCTCTATCTATCTATCTATCTATCTATCTATCTATCTATCTATCCATCTATCTATCTATCTATCTATGTGTGATATGGTTTGTGTACAGGGTCAACAACATGTTTATCTCTATCTATCTATCTATCTATCTATCTATCTATCTATCTATCTGTCTATCTATCTATCTATCTATCTATCTATCTATCTATCTATCTATCTATCTATCTGTCTATCTATCTATCTATCTATCTATCTATCTATCACTGTGATATGGTTTAGATGTCACAGGGTCAACAACATCTTAATCTCTATCTATCTATCTATCTGTCTATCTATCTATCTATCTATCTAATCTATGACTGTGATATGGTTTTTGTCACAGGGTGAACAACATCTTTATCTCTATCTATCTATCTATCTGTGATATGGTTTGTGTACAGGGTGAACAACATCTTTATCTGGATGATGCTGGTCATTGCATTTCTGACTCTGATCATCTTGGTTATCTCTCCCAAAGACAAGGTGGGCACAAAGGGGGGGGGGGGGGGGGGGGGGCAGAAGAAGAAGAAGAAAGAAGAAGAAACTGGTGATTGCATTTCTGACTCTGATCATCTTGGTTGTCTCTCCCAAAGACAAGGTGGGCAAAGAAGGGGGGGGGGGGAAGAAGAAGAAAGAAGGACGAGAAGCTCAGGAGGGGGGGGGGGGGATATGTATATGTATGTACATATGTAATCTGATATATTTTGGGGGGGGGGTATTTATATGTATGTACATATGTAATCTGACATATTGTAGGGGGGGTATTTAATATGTATGTACATATGTAATCTGACGTATTATTGGGGGGGTATTTATATGTATGTACATATGTAATCTCTGACATATATTGTAGGCTGCTTCGATCGAGAGGGAGCTCAACAATATGGCCAGAACGAGTTCGAAAGCTTTCGCGTAATACAATAGAACAACAGCAGCAAGAAACAAGAACAAACAACAAACAACCAAGCCTCAAGAAGTCTCATGTACCCCTCGCCGGCGTTCCATACATACATACATTACATGCATTTACAAACATCACAGTCAACATCATCATCATCATCATCAACAAAAAAACAACGAAGGTTGAAGGGGACTGACGTACCGCTGGGTTACATACATAACATTACATACATTACATACACTACATAAAATGCATAATTACATACACATGACGTTGTCGTCGCAGTCTGTATTAATACCATAGCGTTACTGTCGGCATTGAAGTGGCTAATTCGTCCAGATTTGATCTGATTTTTCGAGAGAGAGAGGGGGGGGGGGGGGTGGAGAGAGAGAGACGGATAGATAGATAGTATTTGACGTACATAAGTGTTGCGCGGGACATGGAAACCTCTTATCCTGAGCTTGCTAATGGTGGCTTTATCATAATCGTAGCACTAGGATTGATTTCGAACGTCAAATTTCAATCATTTTGCCTCTTGAAATTCGTGAGTTGTATAAGTCCTCGTCATCCTGGCAGGAGGGAATGGGCCGGCTTGCGGTTCGCCTGTCAGGGAGAGTGAAGAGAGAGAGCGAGCGAGAGAGAGAGAGGCTCCTGAACAAGCACATGATTTATGCGTATGTGTTACTCCGTATATATCATGCAACTAGGTTGCATGTATATCATGTGCACTTTGTTCATTGGGTAAGTATTTAATAATTATTAAGCTTATTAAAGTGACAGAATAAGTCGTAATCATCCTGCCATGTCATCTGATATATTAATATTTAAATATTAATATTATATAATATAGTAACCTAATATTAGTATTAATATTAATACATGTAACTTTGAGATAAATTTGGTCGTCAATTTTTAATACAGTAAGTGAACGAGCGGCACAAGACTGTCACTGTCACCTCGTTCATACTACTGTAAGCAAGAGCAGGATCGGGCTGAGATCACATAAAGCAACGTATTAATAGGTTGCGCCGGGCAGCGGCCATTCGGGTCATATATATATATATATATATATATATATTAATATATATATATATATAATATATAATATGTGGTAACAGCCTAAGGTCATGGGTAGCGGTTTCAATCGGGGATGGTGAAGTGCCACTGCGGGTGGTTCCGAGTAATATGCTGTATGCGTTATGGGCAACTGCTTTATTGAGGCTTGCGAGAATTTATATTATTAATACTCGAAATCACTCAACACTTCATTTCAACAGGTACGGTGCTGGTATCTCGGGGCAACGGGTGGGGGCGGTGTAAGTATTAATATTCAGTGGTGAATGGCCCCGGCAACTTGACGTTACTCAACTTGAATCTTACGTAGTGTATTAATAAGTGTTGGCGAATAGCACAACTTGAAATTTTGTTTAATTCATTAATACGAGTACGGCGACGACCGTCACTCAGGTTCGTATTTGCATTCTATCCCGAGGTCGGTCGGCGGCGGAAACCAACACTCATGTACATAAAAATTCATGTCGGGAAACACTGTGACGTGCTGGACGCTATCAAGCTTCCAGGTAGCTAATACTAATAGGGTATGTATTGAAGCGGCATACGAGGGCCAAGAACAGCATCATGATCATGCCACCGAACTGGTAGCTAAGAACAGACAAGACTCCAAACTCGCCCACCTGTATGTGACGTATGGATGAATGCATGGATGTATGCAAGTGGGTGGGTTTAGTGAGAGGTGTGACCCAGTAGAAGACTTTCAGGTCACGGGTGCGCTCAGACTCTTGCTGTTCATGTGGGACTCCGGGAGGTACTATACAGATAAACAAACATAAGACTACACACAAGGACACGACACACTTTGATGTATGTCCTTTGTGTGGGTCTAGATCAATACAGCGTTGCAAGTGTTGAACTTATATGGCAATAATATTGGCACAGAGGGCACTGCGCCGATATGCTTAAGGTACCTCCAACGCTTTCGCGATGTGCCGTGCTCCTTCTGCACCAATCGAGTTGTTTGAATGTCTAGCTTCTCCAGCTTCCACTCCTTGTTCTCCTGTACACACAAATACTCTGTTTCAGTGCTACCGCTGCGCGCGGTAGCAATGAAGAGTGTATTTGTGTGCACAGGAGAACAAGGAGTGCAAGCTGGAGACTCTGAGGCTAGCCATTTTAAGCGACTGGATTGGTACAGAAGGAGCACGGCACATCGCGAAAGTATTGGAGGTACCTTAAGCATATTTGCCGTGTAACATATTGGGCAAAATACATCCAAATACATATTGCTACCGCGGCGCGGTAGCAAAGACACAAAGTTGTATGTGTGGTCATATTAGGTGAACACAACTGTTCAAACTCTTAAGATCAGCTACAACAATCTCGGCGACAAAGGCGCTGCATTGATCGCAGAAGCAATTAAGGTCGGACCTCCAAAGCCTTCCCAATGGCAGCAGCTCCATCAGGGCCAATATTATTCAAGTCGAGGTTGAGGGTAGTAATGCTCTTGTTGACCTGTACCCAAACATCATTTCATCCATGCTACCGCGCAGTAGTAGTAGTAGTAGTAGTAGTAGTAGTAGTAGTAGTAGTAGTAGCAGTAGTAGTAGTAGCAGTAGTAGTAGTAGTAGTAGTAGTAGTAGTAGTAGTAGTAGTAGTAGTAGTAGTGGTACACACACAAATGCTACCCGCGCGCGGTAGCATCTCTAACAAGTTTTTTTGCATGCAGATGAACACTTCGCTTCGAGAGCTCGACATGCAATCCAACTATATTGGAGCTGAAGGTGCGAGGGCCTTTGGCGAAGCTCTGAAGGTACCTTGATAGCATCTGCTATTGACTGCGCACCTTGTGGTCCGATGCCGTCGCTGCGTATATCGAGAGCGGTGAGGGCTGAGTTCACCTAAACAACCCACAAGCTTGTCTTTGACATGCTACCGCGGTAGCACTTTCCACTGGTATGTTTTGACTGCATATAGGTAAACAATAGTATTCGCAGCATCAACTTGCGTGCTAACGATATTGGGGATGAAGGCGCCAAGGCGATTGGCCTAGCTCTTCAGGTACCTTCAGTGCTGCTGCGATTTCCTTAGCTCCATCAGCACCAATGTTATTGTCACCAAGCCACAAAGTTTGCAGCATCTTGTTCACCTGCACTCACACAAACAAAACATAATTGAAAAAGTGCTACCGCGCGGTAGCACATATATATGAATGTTATTATATGTAGGTGAATGGAACCCTGCAACATATTGATTTGAGGAACAATCAACTTGGAGACGAAGGAGCAAAGCACATTGCGTCAGCACTTAAGGTACCTGCAACGCCTCTCCTAGTGCCTGTGCTCCTGTGTCACCGATGTCGTTTCCTCCTATTTCAAGCTCTCGAAGCGTCTTGTTCACCTAAACCCACGTTTATTGCGTTTTGACAATGCTACCGCGCGGGTAGCACTGAAGAAGAGTGTATTTGTGTGCACAGGCGAACAAGGAGTGCAAGCTGGAGAAGCTAGACATTTCAATCAACTTTATTGGTCCAGAAGGAGCACGGCACATCGCGAAAGCGTTGGAGGTACCTTAAGCATATCGGCGATCGCAGCAGCGCCCTCTGAGCCAATATTATTGCCATATAAGTTCAACACTTGCAACGCTGTATTGACCTAAACCCACAAAGGACATACATATTTGCCGTTCAACCTATTGGGCAAAATACATCCAAATACATATTGCTACCGCGCCGCGGTAGCAAGTCGAACAGGAACATATGTGGATATAGGTGAACAAGACGCTACAAGCGCTTGGTTTAAGCAGTAACAACATCGGGGGTGATGGCGCAAAAGCCATCGGGAAGGCGTTAGAGGTACCTTAAGCATGTTTGCGATTGCTTCTGCGCCTGCTGGTCCTATTTTGTTTGCTCCCATGCGTAGCTTGATTACAGTTTTGTTTTCCTATGCAATATGTACTTATATGAGTGTGCTACCGTGCGGCGGTAGCATTCATATATTAGTTTGTGGTGTATCGATAAATAGGTCAATAAAACTCTGCAAACGCTCAACATAAATTGGAACAGCATTCGAACACAAGGCGCAGAGCATATCGCGGAAGCGCTCAAGGTCAGACCTCCAAGGCCCTGCCGATAGCACTAGCTCCAGCATCACCAATACCGTTGTCCCAGAGCGAGATTTCAGTGAGGCTCGCATTGACCTGCACTCAAAAACGAACAGAAATTTTTATTAGTGCTACCGCGGCGCGGGTAGCGTGCCTCTTACTCGTCTTTCTTTTCGTCTACTTACTGGTCATGCTTCTTTCTTTTGATCGAACGGAACACAAAAAATATTTCACATCTGCTACCGCGCCACAAACAATAATTTTTTCGTGTGACGTTCGACGGAAAGCAAGAGGCATTCATTGAACAATCTGTGTGTGTGTTGACACATGCATTTTTCAGATTTTATCTTACTGAACTTCATATTGACCTTCAAGAATTCAGCCAACATAGCCGCTTCTGCAGGGCCCAAATTTTTTGATTTCAGATTTAGCTCGGTTGTCT
>WBZZ01003867.1:47500-50000 GCA_019918135.1 Paulinella micropora | reverse complement strand
ACATACATACATACAGACCTTGGGCGGCAGCCATCCAGCAGATGGCCATTACATACCTACCTACCTACCTACCTACCTACCTACCTACCTACATAAATACATACATACGTATATACATACATACATACATACATACATACATACATATACATGCATACATACATACATACATGCATACATACATGCATACATACATACAGAAATACATACAGACCTTGGGCCGCAGCCATCCACAAGATGGCCATTACTAGATTAATACAGGTTCTGGCACCACAACGATTTGGCAAAAACAAGAATTGTTACTATTATTATTATTATTATTATTATTATTATTATTATTATTATTATTATTATTATTATTATTATGGACACCGTGATAGCCCAGTGGTCAAGTTCTACCATCTGGGCCCTGTCGCCAGTTCGATTTCCGTCGGTGCCACCAGTATTTTCATTGAACATACCGGTCCGCCTGGAAGTGTTGGAACTGCCCTTGCGGGGGTGTCATTAGAGCCTATCGTCAATTCTTCGTACTCCCCTCACGGGTGAGACGATGGAGGCACATGTGCAGATTTGCATCAGCCATTGACAGAGAAGCACTATTATTATTATTATTATTATTATTATTATTATTATTATTATTATTATTATTATTATTATTATTATTATTATTATTATTAATATTATTATTACTATTATTATTATTATTATTTTGGACACCGTGATAGCCCAGTGGTCAAGTTCTACCATCTGGGCCCTGTCGCCAGTTCGATTCCCGTCGGTGCCACCAGTATTTTCATTGAACATACCGGTCTATTTCTGGACCAGTATTTTCATTGAACATACCGGCCCGTCTGGAAGTGTTGGAACTGCCCTTGCGGGGGTGTCATTAGAGCTTATCGTCAATTCTTCGTACTCCCCTCACGGGTGAGACGATGGAGGCGCATGTGCAGAAATGCATCAGCCATTGACAGAGAAGCACTATTATTATTATTATTATTATTATTATTATTATTATTATTATTAGTGGCACCGCGATAGCCCAGTGGTTAAGGTCTACCATCTGGGACCTGTCGCCAGTTCGATTCCCGCCGGTGCCAGTATTTTCAAAGGATATTTTCTTTGAAAGTATTGGTCTGTCTGGAAGGCTTGGAGCTGCCTTGCAGGGGTGTCAGTACGTCAAATCTTCGTACTCCCCTCGCGGGTGAGACGATGGAGGCACATGTGCAGAAATGCATTCGTCATTGACTGAGAAGCACTATTATTATTATTATTATTATTATTATTATTATTATTATTATTATTATTATTATTATTATTATTATTAGTTATTGTTATTGTTATTGTTATTGTTATCATTATTATTATTATTATTATTATTATTATTATTATTATTATTATTATTATTATTATTATTATTATTATTGACACCGTGATAGCCCAGTGGTCAAGTTCTACCATCTGGGCCCTGTCGCCAGTTCGATTCCCGTCGGTGCCACCAGTATTTTCATTGCACATACCGGTCCAGATCTGGACCAGTATTTCCATTGAACATACCGGTCCGTCTGGAAGTGTTGGAACTGCCCTTGCGGGGGTGTCATTAGAGCCTATCGTCAATTCTTCGTACTCCCCTCACGGGTGAGACGATGGAGGCGCATGTGCAGAAATGCATCAGCCATTGACAGAGAAGCACTATTATTATTATTATTATTATTATTATTATTATTATTATTATTATTATTATTATTATTATTATTATTATTATTATTATTATTACATTATTATTATTATTACACTATTATTATTACATTATTATTACTATTACTATTATTATTATTATTATTATTATTATTATTATTATTATTGTTATTGATTGGTATAAAGCTCCTAGAGTAATGTTCTATGCCGTCACTTCCTTTATTCCACCGATTGGTGTGGAGACTTTCCTTATGGAATGGAGGACTGGATGCACATGGCCTTTTGGCTCAGCAATTGGCAGGAGATACACTATTATTGTTATTATTATTATTATTTGGCACCGCGATAGCCCAGTGGTTAAGGTCTACCATCTGGGACCTGTCGCCAGTTCGATTCCCGTCGGTGCCAGTATTTTCAAAGGATATTTTCTTTGAAAGTATTGGTCTGTCTGGAAGGCTTGGAGCTGCCTTGCGGGGGTGTCAGTAGAGAGAGAGAGAGAGAGAGAGAGAGATAGCCTGTGTTCTGTTGTTGTTGTTGTTGTTTTGTTGTTGTTGTTGTTGCTGTGGTGGAGGTGGTGGTGGTGGCTGTTATTGTGCATGTTGCTGCTGCTGCTGCTGGTGCGGTCGCTTTATGTTTGTATGTAATAATAATAATAATAATAATAATAATAATAATAATAATAATAATAATAATAATAGTGTATCTCCTGCCAATTGCTGAGCCAAAAGGCCATGTGCATCCAGTCCTCCATTCCATAAGGAAAGTCTCCACACCAATCGGTGGAATAAAGGAAGTGACGGCATAG
>WBZZ01003867.1:40000-42500 GCA_019918135.1 Paulinella micropora | reverse complement strand
GTTAGTTTGATTAGAGCCTAGTCGAAAGCAAGCCACACCCATATATATATCTACATATACAGAACGTATTTGTATGATATGATATGATATAGTAATGATAATGATAATGATAATGATACTGATACTGATACTGATACTGATAATGATAACGATACTGATACTGATACTGATACGGATACGGATACGGATAATGATAATGATGATATTTATATTGATATTGATATTGATAATGATAATGATAATGAGAATGAGAATGAGAGTGAGAGTGAGAGTGAGAGTGAGAGTGATGTGATATGTGATATGTGATATGTGATATGATATGATATGATATATGATATATGATATATGATATATGATATATGATATATGATATATGACATATGATATATGATATATTACGATACGATACGATACGATACGATACGATACGATACGATATGATATGATATGATATGATATGATATGATATGATATGATATGATATGATATGATATGATATGATATGATATGATATGATATGATATGATATATGATATATGATATGATATATGATATATGATATATGATATATACGATATAAATGATATATATGATATATATGATATATATGATATATATGATATATATCAGATATATGATATATGAGATATATGAGATACATGAGATATATGATATATATGAGATATATGAGATATATATGAGGTATATGATATATATGATATATATGATATATATGATATATATGATATATATGATATATATGATAAAGATGATATATATGAAAGAGATGATACATATATTTATATGATATATATGATATATATGATATATACGATATATATGATATATATAATATTTTTGATATATATGATATATGATATATGATATATGATATATGATATGATATGATATATGATATGATATTATATGATATGATATGATATGATATGATATAAGTTCTTTTCTGATGTGATATGATCTGATATAACATGATGTGATATGCGATGTGATCTGATCTGATCAGATATCTGATATCTGATATCTGATAAGGAAAAGTGAAGAATCTGGGCCACCTCAAATTTTGGAAAAAAAAAAAAAAAAAAAAAAAAAAAAAAAAAAAAAAAAAAAAAAAACGTATCTTGCGGTGAAAAGACTAGGGAAGAATTCCGGCCACCCAAAGTTTTGTGCAAAAACAATGTATTCTGCGGTGAATCACTGGCCGAAATAGTTCCTGGCCGAAAATTTTCACTCGTGCTTACCTCCATGATTTTCATGATTATGTCATTGAGTTCCCTAGCTAGCGCCATCAGCACGCTAGGCCGGTCTACGCAGAAATATAACATATATACATGAAAGAGAGAGAGAGAGAGAGAGAGAGAGAGAGAGAGAGAGAAAGAGAGAGATGAACCTTCAGTATCGTCGATTAGCATGCCGACGGAGATAGTGACAATAATCAAACCCATAACGTTGTTTGAAGCTACAAACAGTCAACACATGATGATGATGATGATGGTGGTGGTGGTGGTGGTGGCGGTGGTGGTGAAGAAGAAGAAGAAGAAGAAGAAGAAGAAGAAGAAGAAGAAGAAGAAGAAGAAGAAGAAGAAGAAGGAGGAGGAGGAGGAGGAGGAGGAGGAGAAGGAAAAGAAGGAGGAGAAGGAGAAGGAGAAGGAGAAAGAGAGAGAGAGAGAGAGAGAGAGAGAGAGAGAGGGAGAGAGAGAGAGAGAGAGAGAGAGAGAGAGAGAGAGAGACAGATCAGAGCAGAGCAGAGTGCAACCATAAGCGGATGAGTGATTCGAGGATGAGAGAGAGAGAGAGAGAGAGAGAGGGAGGGAGGGAGGGAGGGAGAGAGAGAGAGAGAGAGAGAGAGAGAGAGAGAGAGAGAGAGAGAGATCAGAGCAGAGCAGAGTGCAACCATAAGCGGTGATAAGGTTGTTCGGGATGAGAGAGAGAGAGAGAGAGAGAGAGAGAGAGAGAGAGAGAGAGAGAGAGAGATCAGAGCAGAGCAGAGAGCAACCATAAGCGGTGATAAGGTTGTTCGGGATGAGTGATTCGAGGATCAGCACGATTTGATCCACGAGGCTCCCAGGAGTGTCTGGTTGGTCATCGAACCTGAATATGTATGTATGTATGTATGTACATACGTACGTACATAACGTACGTACGTAACATACGTACGTACGCACGTATGTATGTATGTGTATGTATATGTATGTATGTATGTATTTATGTATGTATTTATGTATGCATGTATGTATGCATGCATGTATGTGTGTGTATGTATGTATGTATGTATGTATGATTACTCTTCGTATGGGACATAGTGTAGCCTCTTGGATAGCAGGAAGTAGAACCTAATACATACATACATACATACATACGTACATACATACATACATACATACGTACGTACGTACGTACGTACGTACATACATACATACATACATACATACATACATACACATACATACTTACATACATATATACATACATACATATCGCC
>WBZZ01003867.1:30000-35000 GCA_019918135.1 Paulinella micropora | reverse complement strand
CCCTTGAACCTCGCAAACAGCAATTTGCATGAAAGTTTCCCGCTACACAAAAGGGAAGAACCACCGGTAGTACTCCCAAACAACGAATCTTTGGACACCGCGATAATCACCGGAATCCCATATGACTCCAAAGAAACTCAAAAACAAACTCAGAAACTAGTCACAGCTTTAATGAAAGCGAAAGGTATGGACTGCAAAGAAGGTGACATATTACTTTGCAAAAGAATGATCTCAGACCACGCAGCAAAGATATACAACCCTGAAACAGCAAAAACCACGCCTGCGATTAAAGACCGGTTTGCAAGTAATCAACTGAAGAAAAATTTCGTTCGATACGATCAATCTTCGCATCCCCAGCACAAGCAAATCTCGCAGATCACATCACGCTTGCAGAACTACACGGGTAAAGATTATCACATCATGTGCAAAGAGAGCTTGTCACCTGAAACACGCAAACTCCTTGATAGCACAAAACAACTAATGAAAGATTATCCAAATTTCGTGGCAGCAGTGTGGACCACAGATGGTGAGATCTATCTACGCCCAAGAGAGAGTGAGAATTAAAATCCAACGATTAACCCATATTCGGTACTTGAAGAACCACTTCAAAAACTGTGAGTCAGACAACTCATATGCCTCCCCAAGGACCAGCAACAGGTCAGCAAATGCAACCATGTCTAGCTCCAGTTCGACGTTCCCTGCCAGTGAGGCACCGCAGTAAGCCATGAGCTTCTTACTACAACCCAACCCCCCACCCCCGGAACACCTACCAGAACAGACTCAACCCAACAATACACCATACACATCCACCAGCACACATCATACACCCACACCTCACATCCCTTCCCCCCAAGGTAAACAAGCACTTCTCTATATATCATACAAATATCCGCGCTATAACAGGAAGCCACCAAACCCTACTTAACCATCTATCCAACCTGACTGTACTCACTTCATCCCAGACATAATATCACTTACGGAATCCAAAATAACACCAGGTACACCACACACTCACTTCCCAATCCCAACATACACATCCTACCATACCACAGATGTGTCCGTCTACTATAAAAACGACATGCACATCACAATCTCTGAATCTAAAATCTCAAAAGCATCTGGCGTAATCATGCAGGTACACAGTACAGAACATAAAAATAATCCAATCCACCATATTCCACATCTACAAAAGACCACTTTCACAATCGACGGCGCTTTCTTCCAAGAGCTCCAAAACTACATGCAAGGTATCCTCTCTACCTCCCCACACACTAGCATCACGATTGTTGGTGACCTTAACCTTGATCTCCTACGCCCTACAAAACAGGTATGTGATTTCCTTGCAGTCAATAACCTCTTCACCACAATCAAAAATCCCACCCGCAAAGCAAAGAGCCATACATTGCTTGATGTTATCTTAACGACACTCACCTGCGATATCACATCTGATGTCTTACCTACATGCATCTCTGATCACCACCCCATCTATGCCATCTTTCACACCCCAATCACACATAAGAAAAATAATAATAAAATCCTAAGTAATAAGAGAAGATAAGAAAGAAATAATAACAGAAGAAATAATTAAAGAACTTAAGCAAGTTCTTGACCCAGAACTAAATAACGACACGCCTAATAATTATATAAATAAGATACATACAGTTATAAAGACAGTGGTTGAAAAGTATGAAAAACGTATAAAGAAGCGAAAATGGAAACCATGGTGCAATAATGAAATTAGAGCTATGATTAAGAAGCAAAGAGAACTATATGAAATAAATGTAGCATGCCCAGTTAAAAGTAATAGGATTAAGTACAGTAAGCATAGAATAAAACTAATAGAGAGATTAAGAAAGCTAAGAAAGCATACATGACTGCCCTAATGGAAAGATTACGTCACGATCCGAAAAAACGCATGAATGGGTTGAGAAAGCTGATCCCACAGACACAGGGTCTGAAGACGTCGCCCACCCAGCTCCGCATAGATGATAAGGTAATCACCGACCCCAAAGGTATTGCCCATGCACTCAACAAACACTACACGACGGTCGGCTCCAAGGTCAGTGCCCAAATCCCCCAAGAACATAAAGTCAGAGAAGAGGAAATAGACCTAACACAGAAACAACTGCCTACCTTTACACTCAAACGCATCCGACAGAATGATGTAGTCGAGACACTGAAAGCAATAAACAGAAACAAAGCAGAAGATATAAACAAAATAAAGCCGGCCATAATGCAAGACCTTACAGAATACATTGCCCCGATATTAACCAAGCTCTTTAATAAAGCTATAGAACATAACCAATACCCAGATGCACTAAAAATAACTAAAGTTATTGAAATATATAAAGCTAAAGATAGAACGCTGCCTGAGAACTACAGACCTATCTCGCTACTGCCGATCATCGCCAAGGTCTTTGACACTATACTCAACAAGCAACTGATGACCCACCTTACCAGGTACAACATCCTCTCCCGAACTCAATATGCTTTCCGACCACATTCGAACACGACAATCACCACACAAACCATCCTAAACCACATCCAAAACCTCAAAGGCCCAGGACGGTATGTACTTGCTCTATTTATCGACCTATCGAAAGCTTATGACACCATCGATCATGAAACACTCATCCATAAATTACGAAATAATATAAATTTTAGCGATAACACCACTACCTTTTTCAAATCATACCTCACAAAACGATACCAAACCGTGTTTACCCAATATGCTCGATCCTACCCACGCAAGATCACACATGGGATCCCGCAAGGTAGCACACTCTCAACAATGCTCTTCATTCTATACATCAACGATATTATACTCTCACTAACACACGGGAGTCTTTGCATATGCAGATGACACCACACTCATAATTGCTGCTAAGAATAAAGAGCATCTCCAAGAACAAGCACAAACTGATACAACTAACCTTGTCCGCTACTTCCACAGACATAACCTAGTACCCAACCCCACCAAAACCACCTACACCATTTTCCACAAGCATGAACAGAAGGTGCAGCTTGACTTGACTATCGACGGCAAGAGGCTCCAACAAGAACGAAAGGTAAAAGTATTGGGTACAATCATCACCTATCCTTCCGTGAACATATACAATCTATTGTCGTCCGTCTTCAACCGTTTGTCCAAATGTTTCGCTATGTGAACAGCCTTCTCCCCACCCATATCCTCCTCCAACTCTACTATGCACATGTATACCTACTTATGTATGGTATCTCTATATGGGGATCTGATAAATACAACACCATTATACATCCACTTATCATCATCCAAAAACGCATAGTCCGTCTGATCTGCCTCAGATCATGGAGAACACCTACCAAACCACTTTTTGCCAAACTACGCCTACTCAACATACTTAACATGTATAAATATAGCGTATGCATGGATGCACACTCCCTTATTTACCCAACCTTCAAGGCTTTTCTTCCCCTCCATTGCAACAACATCCGACCAATCACAGCTGTTGATAACTACAACACTAGGCGATCATCAAGGAAACACATGTACAACGACTCTAAGACTGGTCAGTACAGCAGAGCAGCACAAGCACAATGGGATAAGCTACCAGAACATCTGAGAGATATCTCTTACAAAGCTGAATTCAAAACTCAACTCAAAGCGTATCTCTTACAGCTGCAGCAATCATGACACTGCCTACGGGCCTAAAGAGGGCGTTGGACACCTCATCGTCAGATGATACCTGAGTGTGGGACAAGTTCAGCGTTGATCACATCCTAAGCCGGAGTGTGGTTGGCCAAACCCCCTTAGGGAGTCACCTCGTGTCTTCCAGCTTTTGTGAGCGCCACCGTTATATATATACAACTGACTAGGACTTTAATACCCTCACCGTATATATACATATAGATATATATGTATATATGTATATATATATTATATATACATATATATATATATATATATATATATATATATATATATATATATATATATATATATATATATATATAAATTATTTATACATATACATATATATATATACATATATACATATATACATATATAATTTTTATTAACCCCATATATATGTATTTGTAATATATATAATATTACCTTTATGTTATTTGATTTTTACTTTTATTTTTCTCCTTTATTTTTTATTTTACTCTATCTTATTTTATTTTAATACTCTATCTTATTTTATTTTATTTTAATACTCAATCTATTTTTATTTTATTTTATGATAATATTTTTAATATTTTTTATAATTTAATTTTCATTACTATTAACAATTTGAGAAGTAGGTCACCATCTAGTTAAATCAATAGCTCTTGAGCTAACGATTTGTATGGATGACCAGAAGTTAAGTTAAATTAACTTCATTAAATCGAATGCCTAGGCCTAGTAGTTGTAGTAGTAGTAACAACAACAATAACAACATCAATCATCGTAGTAGCGAAAACAACAACAACAACAACAACCAAATTGTGCAGTATCATTATCACCTTTCTCTGTAATATTTTCCTTAACAACTTCATGTATATGTTCATTTGCTCCCCTTGCATACCTCCCTTCAGCTTAGTGTATTCTGTACATACACCGTGAATCTCACTTTTGCGCATGCTTTTCCATTGTAGCTTTGTCCTGTATGATATTATTATGGTCATTTCCTGGAATTATGGTGAACATACTCACATCTTCCTCGTAGTTACTACTCTCTACTCTAACTGGTGGTCATCTAATAAGACTTTTCATCAGCTAAATCGTCGTTGACTGTACGAACCGGTATTCTAATAATCGTTAGACAACAGCAACACAACAACAGACAACAGCCATGGTAACAATAACCACAAACGTGTGGAAAGCAGTGCAGACGAATGAAGTGTTTAGTCAACAAATAAACAAACACACATTTCCAACCGTAATAGAAGCAATAGCAACAACAACAACGACAAGAGAGAAGGGAGAGAAAGACAGCTGACAAGTCAAAAATCACAAGCTATCACACAAACAAACT
>WBZZ01003867.1:22500-27500 GCA_019918135.1 Paulinella micropora | reverse complement strand
GTTGACAAACGCATGTGGTTTTGTCTTTTGTCTGTCTGCTTGGTGCAATGTGCACTTTGTGTGATAACTAGGTCTTTGCGTCAGTGTCTATGATCGTGTGTCATATTGACAAACGCACGTGGTTTTGTCTTTTGTCTGTCTGCTTGGTGCAATGTGTACTTTTGTGTGTGATACTAGGTCTCTGCGTCAAGTGTTCGTGAACGTGTGTTATATTTACAAACGCATGTGGTTTTGTCTTTTGTCTGTCTGCTTGGTGCAATGTGTGCTTTGTGTGTGATACTAGGTCTTTGCGTGTCCGTTATCGTGTGTTATATTTACAAACGCATGTGGTTTTGTCTTTTGTCTGTCTGCTTGGTGCAATGTGTACTTTGTGTGTGATACTAGGTCTCTGCGTCAAGTGTTCGTGATCGTGTGTTATATTTACAAACGCATGTGGTTTTGTTTTTTGTCCGTCTGCTTGGTGCAATGTGGAATTTGTGTGTGATACTACGTCTTTGCGTCAGTGTTTGTGATCTTCTCTGTCTGCTTGGTGCAGTGTGTGCTTTGTGTGTGTACTAGGTCTCTGCGTCAGTGTTCGTTCTCGTGTGTTAGTGATTGTGTGTTATGTTGACAAACGCATGTTTTTTTGTCTTTTGTCTGTCTGCTTGGTGCAATGTGTACTTTGTGTGTGATACTAGGTCTCTGCGTCAGTGTTCGTGATCTTGTCTGTCTGCTCGGTGCAGTGTGTGCTTTGTGTGTGATACTAGGTCTCTGCTTCAGTGTTTGTGATCTTGTCTGTCTGCTCGGTGCAGTGTGTACTTTGTGTGTCATACTAGGTCTCTGCGTCAAGTGTTCGTGATCGTGTGTTCTTGGCATGCACATATGTGGTTTTGTCTGTTGTCTGTTGCGTGATACTAGGTCTTTGTGTCAGTGTTCGTGATCTTGTGTTATTATTGGTGTCTGCTCTTACATACATACATACAGACACACATACATACATACATACATGCATACATGCATATATACATACATACATACATACATACGGTGCAATGTGTACTTTGTGGGTGATACTAGGTCTTTGCGTCAATGTTCGTGATCGTGTGTTATTGGCATGTGCGCGCATGTGGTTTTGTCTTGTGTCTTGTCTGCTCGGTGCACTGTGAAAAAAAGTGTCGGTGGCACCAATGACCAATAAAATTGAGGCAAAGCAAAGCGTCCGGAAAAGACGTGTTTTTTTGGAGCAAATTGGCTGTTTCCACTTCCTGTACTTTGCGTGAATCTATCTATCTATCTATCTATCTACCTAATAGGTGTTTGCGTCAGTGTTCGTGATCGTGTGGTGTGGTGCTGGTATCGTCACCATCAACGCCGCACTGCTGGGCGGCAAAATGTACACACACACCACAACATTCTCACTCACTTTGCCACACAATACTGACACACACACACACACACAAGACAGAAAGACACACACACACACAGACTCTCTCTCTCTCTCTCTCTCTCCTGCTCTCCTCCTCCTCCCCCCCCCCCCCCCCTACTATCTATCTACCTATCTATCTATCTATCTATCTATCTGTCTATTTATCTTCTATCTACCTTTCTGTCTGTCTGTCTGTAGATAGATAGATATTCTATCTATCTATCTATCTATCTATCTATCTATCTATCTTCCCTTGGGCTTGGTTTTTTGAAATGGGTGCCATCTGTCGACAGACAGAGAATTAGGGGATGGTGTGGGTGTGCTGGGCCCGTGGTGGGGTGCCTTATGTGTGCCTAGCCATACGCCTATAAGTCACATGCCGAAATAGCGACGGCAAGCACAATCCTGTTCCCTCAGGGTGCCCTTTCTCGCTTGTTGAGCCCGGAATAAAACCCACAGTGCTCTGTCGGTTTATACTAGACTGTCGAACAGTCTCGAAACTCCATCTGCTTACTGGGTCCTCTGTAATGGAGGTGGGAGCTCGTTCTGCAAGGGGCGCTTATGGAACGAGCCCTGGCCCCGCCTGGTACTAGGGAGCTTTGGTATCGCCTGTATCAGTCCCTTCCGTGCAAACATCACGGCTTAGGTGGGCATCGGGTTAATACTTTACCCACAGACTTCCTTGGTTGACGAAATCAGAAGCTCCTTTTTTCTGACATTAGTCGATATCTCATCTATCCTAACTATCTATATCTTTCTGTGTGTTTGTCTTTCTATCTGTCTATCTATCTACCTACCTACCTACCTACCTACCTACCTACCTACCTATCTATCTACCTATCTACCTACCTATCTACCTACCTACCTACCTACCTACCTACCTACCTGCCTGCCTGCCTGCCTACCTACCTACCTTATCTATCTATCTATCTATCTATCTTTCTTTCTTTCTTTCTGTCTTTCTTTCTGTCTGTCTATCTGTCCACCTATCTACTTGCCTACTTACCTACCTACCTACCTACCTACCTGCATACCTACCTGCCTGCCTACCTATCTACCTTATCTATCTATCTATCTATCTATCTGTCTATCTATCTATCTATCTGTCTGTCTGTCTGTCTGTCTATCTGTCTATCTATCTGCCTACCTACCTACCTACCTACCTATCTATCTACCTACCTACCTACCTACCTCCTACCTACCTACCTACCTACCTACCTACCTACCTACTACCGCATACCCACCTACCTACCTTATCTATCTACCTACATATGTACTTGTGGCATGTAGTTCGTTCCTGCAGAGTGTGTGCGTGCTCGGCTACTGTGTCTTTCCCCTCAACATCGCCTCAATACTCTGTCATATCTGGTACAAGAAGAACAAAGAACAAGAACAAGAACATGAACAAGAACATGAACATGAACATGAACAAGAACAAGAACTCTGTCATATCTGGTACAAGCGGACAAGAAAACGAACGAGCAAGAACAAAGAGCAAGAACATGAACAAGAACATGAACAAGAGCAAGAACAAGAACAAGAACAAGAACAATCTGTCCATCTATCCCCCCCTGACCGGTATTTGCGGTGATTTCCCGGAATTTTACCACAATTTAGCATTTTCCCTCGATTTCCCGGGATTTTGCCACATTTCAGCATTTTCCCTCGATTTCCCGGGATTTTAGCACATTTTAGCATGTTCCCTCCCGTCTCGTGCTTTGGCTTCTCAAGCAAAACCCACAAGCAAAAATGTCCTGGTGTCATGTTTCTGTTGTAGGACGTCGCGGTTGTTCATGCTGATCTGTGTGCTGTGTGCCTTCGTTTGGTCCACCCGAGGTGTGTGTGTGTCCCTCACATACATATTCAAACACACACACACACACGCACGCCTATCTATCTATCTATCTATCTATCTATCTATCTATCTATCTATCTTTCTTTCTATCTATCTATCTATCTATCTATCTATCGATCTATCGATCTATCTATCTATCTATCTATCTATCTATCCATCTATCTATCTATCTATCTATCTATCTATCTACCCTACATACCCTACCTCTACCAACCCTATCTATGATAGATCTATCTATCTATCTATCTATCTATCTATCTATCTATCTATCTATCTCTCTCTTCCTCTCTCTCTCTCTTCCTCTCTCTCCCTCTTCCTCTCTCTCCCTCTTCCTCTCTCTCCCTCTTCCTCTCTCTCTCTCTCTCTCTCTCTCTCTCTCTCTCTCTCTCTCTCTCTCTCTCTCTCCCTCCTCCCTCCCTCCCTCTCTCTCTCTCTCTCTCTCTCTCTATATATATATATATATATATATATATATATATGTATGTATATATATATTATATATATACATACATACATATACATATTATATATATACATATATGTATGTATGTATGTATCGTCTGCCAATTGCTGAGCCGAAAGGCCATGTGCATCCAGTCCTCCATTCCATAAGGAAAGTCTCCACACCAATCGGTGGAATAAAGGAAGTGACGGCATAGAACATTACTCTAGGAGCTTTATACCAATCAGCCCATGGAAAGGGACCGATGGCCTATGTACTTCCTAATATATATATATATATATATATATATATATATATATATATATATACTTATATATATATAATATCTATCTATCTATCTATCTATCTACCTATCTATCTATCTATCTATCTACCTACCTATCTATCTGTGCCGTGTGTTCAGCGTCAGTTGGTTTCATGGCTCAAATGGTAGAAAAAAACCGAAGAGCGCTTTCCGTGTACCCTGTGCTCCTTTTCTACCTCACCATCGGCTGGATGATCCTCGTACAATAGGCGTGTCGAGTGTAAGAATATGTTAACAGTGAATTCCTTGAGAGTGTGTTCTAAAGTATTGACAGTTTCTTTTTGATTTCTTAATATTAATTATATACTACCGTGATGACTACCAATCTGATTGG
This sequence comes from Paulinella micropora, assembly GCA_019918135.1. Taxonomy (NCBI): domain Eukaryota; phylum Cercozoa; class Imbricatea; order Euglyphida; family Paulinellidae; genus Paulinella; species Paulinella micropora. The sequence goes on along the minus strand of WBZZ01003867.1, from coordinate 23,139 downwards.
TAATATAAACTGTTCATAAAACGTTCTGCTTCCCACTCAGCTCTACGAGTGGCTGCCAGGCCTGGCAAGTATTCGATATTAAAACAGTGTTCGCGTTAAAAAAAAAAAAAAAAAAAAAATGTTTATCCTGATTACTAGTAAGCTTACCGTAGATACTTTGAAAAAGTCTGTATAATACCGAAAGTGCGAGGAATCCGTTGCGGTTGCCCAACGAGCCTGGGAACTGCTGACATAATTAAATATATTTACGCAAGCACTGTTTTACTTGAATAGAATATTAATACTTGCCACTCGTAGAGCTGAGTGCCAACTGGGAAGCTTGATGCTAGTACAATACCTCTTCCATTTTATCTCTTCTGCTTCCCACTCAGCTCTACGAGTGGCATGTATTCTAGTATGATTATTAAGAATCATCTATTAGTAGTAAAACAGTAAGAGTCCGACTGATATCAGACTGAGCACTTGAAAGTTAACGATAAAACCATTACCCGCGTAGACTTTTCATTCTTTTTGACCGTCGGCCTGGCGTTAGATTATGATTCTCATCTGCACTACGTCACGTTCGACTTCCGTGACTAACGTGACTACTACAGTTTTCGATTTCGTTCAGAAGTTGAATGACTTCAACACGGTCCTTGA